>JAWRVZ010000525.1:0-59900 GCA_037043235.1 Rhodeus uyekii
TGATTCGGGCGCATCTGCAGTGAGTGAGTGTGTGTTCAGTGAGTCGAGCGCGTCTGCAGTGAGTGAGTGTGTGTGTGTGTGTGTTCAGTGAGTCGAGCGCGTCTGCTGTGAGTGAGTGTGTGTTCAGTGAGTCGAGCGCGTCTGCAGTGAGTGTTTGTGTTCAGTGAGTCGAGCGCGTCTGCAGTGAGTGAGTGTGCGTGTGTTCAGTGAGTCGAGCGCGTCTGCAGTGAGTGAGTGTGTGTGTTCAGTGAGTCGAGCGCGTCTGCAGTGAGTGAGTGTTTGTGTGTGTGTGTTCAGTGAGTCGAGCGCGTCTGCAGTGAGTGTGTGTGTTCAGTGATTCGGGCGCATCTGCAGTGAGTGAGTGTGTGTTCAGTGAGTCGAGCGCGTCTGCAGTGAGTGAGTGTGTTCAGTGAGTCGAGCGCGTCTGCAGTGAGTGTGTGTGTGTGTGTTCAGTGAGTCGAGCGCGTCTGCAGTGAGTGTTTGAGTTCAGTGAGTCGAGCGCGTCTGCAGTGAGTGAGTGTTTGTGTTTGTGTTCAGTGAGTCGAGCGCGTCTGCAGTGAATGTGTGTGTGTGTGTTCAGTGAGTCGAGCGAGTCTGCTGTGAGTGAGTGTGTGTGTTTAGTGAGTCGAGCGCGTCTGCAGTGAGTGAGTGTGTGTGTGTGTGTTCAGTGAGTCGAGCGCGTCTGCAGTGAGTGTGTGTGTTCAGTGATTCGGGCGCATCTGCAGTGAGTGAGTGTGTGTTCAGTGAGTCGAGCGCGTCTGCAGTGAGTGAGTGTGTTCAGTGAGTCGAGCGCGTCTGCAGTGAGTGTGTGTGTTCAGTGATTCGGGCGCATCTGCAGTGAGTGAGTGTGTGTTCAGTGAGTCGAGCGCGTCTGCAGTGAGTGAGTGTGTTCAGTGAGTCGAGCGCGTCTGCTGTGAGTGAGTGTGTGTTCAGTGAGTCGAGCGCGTCTGCAGTGAGTGTTTGTGTTCAGTGAGTCGAGCGCGTCTGCAGTGAGTGAGTGTGCGTGTGTTCAGTGAGTCGAGCGCGTCTGCAGTGAGTGAGTGTGTGTGTTCAGTGAGTCGAGCGCGTCTGCAGTGAGTGAGTGTGTGTGTGTGTGTGTTCAGTGAGTCGAGCGCGTCTGCAGTGAGTGTGTGTGTGTTCAGTGAGTCGAGCGCGTCTGCAGTGAGTGTGTGTGTGTGTGTTCAGTGACTCGAGCGCGTCTGCTGTGAGTGAGTGTGTGTGTTTAGCGAGTCGAGCGCGTCTGCAGTGAGTGAGTGTGTGTGTGTGTGTTCAGTGAGTCGAGCGCGTCTGCATTGAGTGTGTGTGTTCAGTGAGTCGAGCGCGTCTGCAGTGAGTGAGTGTGTGTGTTCAGTGAGTCGAGCGCGTCTGCAGTGAGTGAGTGTGTTCAGTGAGTCGAGCGCGTCTGCTGTGAGTGAGTGTGTGTTCAGTGAGTCGAGCGCGTCTGCTGTGAGTGAGTGTGTGTGTGTTCAGTGAGTCGAGTGCGTCTGCAGTGAGTGAGTGTGTGTGTGTGTGTGTGTGTGTTCAGTGAGTCGAGCGCGTCTGCAGTGAGTGTGTGTGTTCAGTGATTCGGGCGCATCTGCAGTGAGTGAGTGTGTGTTCAGTGAGTCGAGCGCGTCTGCAGTGAGTGAGTGTGTTCAGTGAGTCGAGCGCGTCTGCTGTGAGTGAGTGTGTGTTCAGTGAGTCGAGCGCGTCTGCAGTGAGTGTTTGTGTTCAGTGAGTCGAGCGCGTCTGCAGTGAGTGAGTGTGCGTGTGTTCAGTGAGTCGAGCGCGTCTGCAGTGAGTGAGTGTGTGTGTTCAGTGAGTCGAGCGCGTCTGCAGTGAGTGAGTGTGTGTGTGTGTGTGTTCAGTGAGTCGAGCGCGTCTGCAGTGAGTGTGTGTGTGTTCAGTGAGTCGAGCGCGTCTGCAGTGAGTGAGTGTTTGTGTTCAGTGAGTCGAGCGCGTCTGCAGTGAGTGAGTGTGTGTGTGTGTGTGTTCAGTGAGTCGAGCGCGTCTGCAGTGAGTGTGTGTGTGTTCAGTGAGTCGAGCGCGTCTGCAGTGAGTGAGTGTTTGTGTTCAGTGAGTCGAGCGCGTCTGCAGTGAGTGAGTGTGTGTGTGTGTGTGTTCAGTGAGTCGAGCGCGTCTGCAGTGAGTGTGTGTGTGTTCAGTGAGTCGAGCTCGTCTGCAGTGAGTGAGTGTTTGTGTTTGTGTTCAGTGAGTCGAGCGTGGCTGCAGTGAGTGAGTGTGTGTTCAGTGAGTCGAGCGCATCTGCAGTGAGTGAGTGTGTTCAGTGAGTCGAGCGCGTCTGCTGTGAGTGAGTGTGTGTTCAGTGAGTCGAGCGCGTCTGCAGTGAGTGTTTGTGTTCAGTGAGTCGAGCGCGTCTGCAGTGAGTGAGTGTGTGTGTGTTCAGTGAGTCGAGCGCGTCTGCTGTGAGTGAGTGTGTGTGTTTAGCGAGTCGAGCGCGTCTGCAGTGAGTGAGTGTGTGTGTGTGTGTTCAGTGAGTCGAGCGCGTCTGCAGTGAGTGTGTGTGTTCAGTGATTCGGGCGCATCTGCAGTGAGTGAGTGTGTGTGTGTTCAGTGAGTCGAGCGCGTCTGCAGTGAGTGAGTGTGTTCAGTGAGTCGAGCGCGTCTGCTGTGAGTGAGTGTGTGTTCAGTGAGTCGAGCGCGTCTGCAGTGAGTGAGTGTGTGTGTGTTCAGTGAGTCGAGTGCGTCTGCAGTGAGTGAGTGTGTGTGTGTGTGTGTGTTCAGTGAGTCGAGCGCGTCTGCAGTGAGTGTGTGTGTTCAGTGATTCGGGCGCGTCTGCAGTGAGTGAGTGTGTGTGTGTTCAGTGAGTCGAGCGCGTCTGCAGTGAGTGAGTGTGTGTGTGTGTGTTCAGTGAGTCGAGAGCGACTGCAGTGAGTATGTGTGTGTGTGTTCAGTGAGTCGAGCGTGTCTGCAGTGAGTGATTGTGTTCAGTGAGTCGAGCACGTCTGCTGTGAGTGAGTGTGTGTTCAGTGAGTCGAGCGCGTCTGCAGTGAGTGAGTGTGTGTTCAGTGAGTCGAGCGCGTCTGCTGTGAGTGAGTGTGTGTGTGTTCAGTGAGTCGAGCGCGTCTGCTGTGAGTGAGTGTGTGTGTGTTCAGTGAGTCGAGCGCGTCTGCAGTGAGTGAGTGTGTGTGTGTTCAGTGAGTCGAGCGCGTCTGCAGTGAGTGAGTGTTTGTTCAGTGAGTCGAGCGCGTCTGCAGTGAGTGAGTGTGTGTTCAGTGAGTCGAGCGCGTCTGCAGTGAGTGAGTGTTTGTTCAGTGAGTCGAGCGCGTCTGCAGTGAGTGAGTGTGTGTTCAGTGAGTCGAGCGCGTCTGCAGTGAGTGAGTGTGTGTGTGTTCAGTGAGTCGAGCGCGTCTGCAGTGAGTGAGTGTGTGTTCAGTGAGTCGAGCGCGTCTACAGTGAGTGAGTGTGTGTTCAGTGAGTCGAGCGCGTCTGCAGTGAGTGAGTGTGTGTGTGTTCAGTGAGTCGAGCGCGTCTGCAGTGAGTGAGTGTGTGTGTGTTCAGTGAGTCGACCGCGTCTGCAGTGAGTGAGTGTGTGTGTGTGTGTTCAGTGAGTCGAGCGCGTCTGCAGTGAGTGAGTGTGTGTGTGTTCAGTGAGTCGAGCGCGTCTGCAGTGAGTGAGTGTGTGTTCAGTGAGTCGAGCGCGTCTGCTGTGAGTGAGTGAGTGTGTGTTCAGTGAGTCGAGCGCGTCTGCAGTGAGTGAGTGTGTGTGTGTGTGTTCAGTGACTCGAGCGCGTCTGCAGTGAGTGAGTGTTCAGTGAGTCGAGCGCATCTGCAGTGAGTGAGTGTGTGTGTTCAGTGAGTCGAGCGCGTCTGCTGTGAGTGAGTGTTCAGTGAGTCGAGCGCGTCTGCAGTGAGTGTGTGTGTGTTCAGTGAGTCGAGCGCGTCTGCAGTGAGTGAGTGTGTGTGTGTGTGTTCAGTGAGTCGAGCGCGTCTGCAGTGAGTGTGTGTGTGTGTGTTCAGTGAGTCGAGCGAGTCTGCTGTGAGTGAGTGTGTGTTTAGTGAGTCGAGCGCGTCTGCAGTGAGTGAGTGTGTGTGTGTGTGTTCAGTGAGTCGAGCGCGTCTGCAGTGAGTGTGTGTGTTCAGTGATTCGGGCGCATCTGCAGTGAGTGAGTGTGTGTGTGTTCAGTGAGTCGAGCGCGTCTGCAGTGAGTGAGTGTGTGTTCAGTGAGTCGAGCGCGTCTGCAGTGAGTGAGTGTGTGTTCAGTGAGTCGAGCGCGTCTGCAGTGAGTGAGTGTGCGTATGTTCAGTGAGTCGAGCGCGTCTGCAGTGAGTGAGTGTGTGTGTGTTCAGTGAGTCGAGCGCGTCTACAGTGAGTGAGTGTGTGTGTGTTCAGTGAGTCGAGCGCGTCTGCAGTGAGTGAGTGTGTGTTCAGTGAGTCGAGCGCGTCTGCTGTGAGTGAGTGTGTGTTCAGTGAGTCGAGCGCGTCTGCAGTGAGTGAGTGTGCGTGTGTTCAGTGAGTCGAGCGCGTCTGCAGTGAGTGAGTGTGTGCGTTCAGTGATTCGGGCGCATCTGCAGTGAGTGAGTGTGTGTGTGTTCAGTGAGTCGAGCGCGTCTGCAGTGAGTGAGTGTGTTCAGTGAGTCGAGCGCGTCTGCTGTGAGTGAGTGTGTGTTCAGTGAGTCGAGCGCGTCTGCAGTGAGTGTTTGTGTTCAGTGAGTCGAGCGCGTCTGCAGTGAGTGAGTGTGCGTGTGTGTGTGTTCAGTGAGTCGAGCGCGTCTGCAGTGAGTGTGTGTGTGTTCAGTGAGTCGAGCGCGTCTGCAGTGAGTGAGTGTGTTTGTGTTCAGTGAGTCGAGCGCGTCTGCAGTGAGTGTGTGTGTGTGTGTTCAGTGAGTCGAGCGTGTCTGCAGTGAGTGATTGTGTTCAGTGAGTCGAGCACGTCTGCTGTGAGTGAGTGTGTGTTCAGTGAGTCGAGCGCGTCTGCAGTGAGTGAGTGTGTGTTCAGTGAGTCGAGCGCGTCTGCTGTGAGTGAGTGTGTGTGTGTTCAGTGAGTCGAGCGCGTCTGCTGTGAGTGAGTGTGTGTGTGTTCAGTGAGTCGAGCGCGTCTGCAGTGAGTGAGTGTGTGTGTGTTCAGTGAGTCGAGCGCGTCTGCAGTGAGTGAGTGTTTGTTCAGTGAGTCGAGCGCGTCTGCAGTGAGTGAGTGTGTGTTCAGTGAGTCGAGCGCGTCTGCAGTGAGTGAGTGTTTGTTCAGTGAGTCGAGCGCGTCTGCAGTGAGTGAGTGTGTGTTCAGTGAGTCGAGCGCGTCTGCAGTGAGTGAGTGTGTGTGTGTTCAGTGAGTCGAGCGCGTCTGCAGTGAGTGAGTGTGTGTTCAGTGAGTCGAGCGCGTCTACAGTGAGTGAGTGTGTGTTCAGTGAGTCGAGCGCGTCTGCAGTGAGTGAGTGTGTGTGTGTTCAGTGAGTCGAGCGCGTCTGCAGTGAGTGAGTGTGTGTGTGTGTGTGTTCAGTGAGTCGAGCGCGTCTGCAGTGAGTGTGTGTGTGTTCAGTGAGTCGAGCGCGTCTGCAGTGAGTGAGTGTTTGTGTTCAGTGAGTCGAGCGCGTCTGCAGTGAGTGAGTGTGTGTGTGTGTGTGTTCAGTGAGTCGAGCGCGTCTGCAGTGAGTGTGTGTGTGTTCAGTGAGTCGAGCTCGTCTGCAGTGAGTGAGTGTTTGTGTTTGTGTTCAGTGAGTCGAGCGTGGCTGCAGTGAGTGAGTGTGTGTTCAGTGAGTCGAGCGCGTCTGCAGTGAGTGAGTGTGTTCAGTGAGTCGAGCGCGTCTGCTGTGAGTGAGTGTGTGTTCAGTGAGTCGAGCGCGTCTGCAGTGAGTGTTTGTGTTCAGTGAGTCGAGCGCGTCTGCAGTGAGTGAGTGTGTGTGTGTTCAGTGAGTCGAGCGCGTCTGCTGTGAGTGAGTGTGTGTGTTTAGCGAGTCGAGCGCGTCTGCAGTGAGTGAGTGTGTGTGTGTGTGTTCAGTGAGTCGAGCGCGTCTGCAGTGAGTGTGTGTGTTCAGTGATTCGGGCGCATCTGCAGTGAGTGAGTGTGTGTGTGTTCAGTGAGTCGAGCGCGTCTGCAGTGAGTGAGTGTGTTCAGTGAGTCGAGCGCGTCTGCTGTGAGTGAGTGTGTGTTCAGTGAGTCGAGCGCGTCTGCAGTGAGTGAGTGTGTGTGTGTTCAGTGAGTCGAGTGCGTCTGCAGTGAGTGAGTGTGTGTGTGTGTGTGTGTTCAGTGAGTCGAGCGCGTCTGCAGTGAGTGTGTGTGTTCAGTGATTCGGGCGCGTCTGCAGTGAGTGAGTGTGTGTGTGTTCAGTGAGTCGAGCGCGTCTGCAGTGAGTGAGTGTGTGTGTGTGTGTTCAGTGAGTCGAGAGCGACTGCAGTGAGTATGTGTGTGTGTGTTCAGTGAGTCGAGCGTGTCTGCAGTGAGTGATTGTGTTCAGTGAGTCGAGCACGTCTGCTGTGAGTGAGTGTGTGTTCAGTGAGTCGAGCGCGTCTGCAGTGAGTGAGTGTGTGTTCAGTGAGTCGAGCGCGTCTGCTGTGAGTGAGTGTGTGTGTGTTCAGTGAGTCGAGCGCGTCTGCTGTGAGTGAGTGTGTGTGTGTTCAGTGAGTCGAGCGCGTCTGCAGTGAGTGAGTGTGTGTGTGTTCAGTGAGTCGAGCGCGTCTGCAGTGAGTGAGTGTTTGTTCAGTGAGTCGAGCGCGTCTGCAGTGAGTGAGTGTGTGTTCAGTGAGTCGAGCGCGTCTGCAGTGAGTGAGTGTTTGTTCAGTGAGTCGAGCGCGTCTGCAGTGAGTGAGTGTGTGTTCAGTGAGTCGAGCGCGTCTGCAGTGAGTGAGTGTGTGTGTGTTCAGTGAGTCGAGCGCGTCTGCAGTGAGTGAGTGTGTGTTCAGTGAGTCGAGCGCGTCTACAGTGAGTGAGTGTGTGTTCAGTGAGTCGAGCGCGTCTGCAGTGAGTGAGTGTGTGTGTGTTCAGTGAGTCGAGCGCGTCTGCAGTGAGTGAGTGTGTGTGTGTTCAGTGAGTCGACCGCGTCTGCAGTGAGTGAGTGTGTGTGTGTGTGTTCAGTGAGTCGAGCGCGTCTGCAGTGAGTGAGTGTGTGTGTGTTCAGTGAGTCGAGCGCGTCTGCAGTGAGTGAGTGTGTGTTCAGTGAGTCGAGCGCGTCTGCTGTGAGTGAGTGAGTGTGTGTTCAGTGAGTCGAGCGCGTCTGCAGTGAGTGAGTGTGTGTGTGTGTGTTCAGTGACTCGAGCGCGTCTGCAGTGAGTGAGTGTTCAGTGAGTCGAGCGCATCTGCAGTGAGTGAGTGTGTGTGTTCAGTGAGTCGAGCGCGTCTGCTGTGAGTGAGTGTTCAGTGAGTCGAGCGCGTCTGCAGTGAGTGTGTGTGTGTTCAGTGAGTCGAGCGCGTCTGCAGTGAGTGAGTGTGTGTGTGTGTGTTCAGTGAGTCGAGCGCGTCTGCAGTGAGTGTGTGTGTGTGTGTTCAGTGAGTCGAGCGAGTCTGCTGTGAGTGAGTGTGTGTTTAGTGAGTCGAGCGCGTCTGCAGTGAGTGAGTGTGTGTGTGTGTGTTCAGTGAGTCGAGCGCGTCTGCAGTGAGTGTGTGTGTTCAGTGATTCGGGCGCATCTGCAGTGAGTGAGTGTGTGTGTGTTCAGTGAGTCGAGCGCGTCTGCAGTGAGTGAGTGTGTGTTCAGTGAGTCGAGCGCGTCTGCAGTGAGTGAGTGTGTGTTCAGTGAGTCGAGCGCGTCTGCAGTGAGTGAGTGTGTGTTCAGTGAGTCGAGCGCGTCTGCAGTGAGTGAGTGTGCGTGTGTTCAGTGAGTCGAGCGCGTCTGCAGTGAGTGAGTGTGTGTGTGTTCAGTGAGTCGAGCGCGTCTACAGTGAGTGAGTGTGTGTGTGTTCAGTGAGTCGAGCGCGTCTGCAGTGAGTGAGTGTGTGTTCAGTGAGTCGAGCGCGTCTGCTGTGAGTGAGTGTGTGTTCAGTGAGTCGAGCGCGTCTGCAGTGAGTGAGTGTGCGTGTGTTCAGTGAGTCGAGCGCGTCTGCAGTGAGTGAGTGTGTGTGTTCAGTGATTCGGGCGCATCTGCAGTGAGTGAGTGTGTGTGTGTTCAGTGAGTCGAGCGCGTCTGCAGTGAGTGAGTGTGTTCAGTGAGTCGAGCGCGTCTGCTGTGAGTGAGTGTGTGTTCAGTGAGTCGAGCGCGTCTGCAGTGAGTGTTTGTGTTCAGTGAGTCGAGCGCGTCTGCAGTGAGTGAGTGTGCGTGTGTTCAGTGAGTCGAGCGCGTCTGCAGTGAGTGAGTGTGTGTGTGTGTGTGTTCAGTGAGTCGAGCGCGTCTGCAGTGAGTGTGTGTGTGTTCAGTGAGTCGAGCGCGTCTGCAGTGAGTGAGTGTGTTTGTGTTCAGTGAGTCGAGCGCGTCTGCAGTGAGTGTGTGTGTGTGTGTTCAGTGAGTCGAGCGTGTCTGCAGTGAGTGATTGTGTTCAGTGAGTCGAGCACGTCTGCTGTGAGTGAGTGTGTGTTCAGTGAGTCGAGCGCGTCTGCAGTGAGTGAGTGTGTGTTCAGTGAGTCGAGCGCGTCTGCTGTGAGTGAGTGTGTGTGTGTTCAGTGAGTCGAGCGCGTCTGCTGTGAGTGAGTGTGTGTGTGTTCAGTGAGTCGAGCGCGTCTGCAGTGAGTGAGTGTGTGTGTGTTCAGTGAGTCGAGCGCGTCTGCAGTGAGTGAGTGTTTGTTCAGTGAGTCGAGCGCGTCTGCAGTGAGTGAGTGTGTGTTCAGTGAGTCGAGCGCGTCTGCAGTGAGTGAGTGTTTGTTCAGTGAGTCGAGCGCGTCTGCAGTGAGTGAGTGTGTGTTCAGTGAGTCGAGCGCGTCTGCAGTGAGTGAGTGTGTGTGTGTTCAGTGAGTCGAGCGCGTCTGCAGTGAGTGAGTGTGTGTTCAGTGAGTCGAGCGCGTCTACAGTGAGTGAGTGTGTGTTCAGTGAGTCGAGCGCGTCTGCAGTGAGTGAGTGTGTGTGTGTTCAGTGAGTCGAGCGCGTCTGCAGTGAGTGAGTGTGTGTGTGTTCAGTGAGTCGACCGCGTCTGCAGTGAGTGAGTGTGTGTGTGTGTGTTCAGTGAGTCGAGCGCGTCTGCAGTGAGTGAGTGTGTGTGTGTTCAGTGAGTCGAGCGCGTCTGCAGTGAGTGAGTGTGTGTTCAGTGAGTCGAGCGCGTCTGCTGTGAGTGAGTGAGTGTGTGTTCAGTGAGTCGAGCGCGTCTGCAGTGAGTGAGTGTGTGTGTGTGTGTTCAGTGACTCGAGCGCGTCTGCAGTGAGTGAGTGTGTGTGTTCAGTGAGTCGAGCGCGTCTGCTGTGAGTGAGTGTTCAGTGAGTCGAGCGCGTCTGCAGTGAGTGTGTGTGTGTTCAGTGAGTCGAGCGCGTCTGCAGTGAGTGAGTGTGTGTGTGTGTGTTCAGTGAGTCGAGCGCGTCTGCAGTGAGTGTGTGTGTGTGTGTTCAGTGAGTCGAGCGAGTCTGCTGTGAGTGAGTGTGTGTTTAGTGAGTCGAGCGCGTCTGCAGTGAGTGAGTGTGTGTGTGTGTGTTCAGTGAGTCGAGCGCGTCTGCAGTGAGTGTGTGTGTTCAGTGATTCGGGCGCATCTGCAGTGAGTGAGTGTGTGTGTGTTCAGTGAGTCGAGCGCGTCTGCAGTGAGTGAGTGTGTTCAGTGAGTCGAGCGCGTCTGCTGTGAGTGAGTGTGTGTGTGTTCAGTGAGTCGAGCGCGTCTGCAGTGAGTGAGTGTGTGTGTGTGTGTTCAGTGAGTCGAGCGCGTCTGCTGTGAGTGAGTGTGTGTGTGTTCAGTGAGTCGAGCGCGTCTGCAGTGAGTGAGTGTGTGTGTGTGTGTTCAGTGAGTCGAGAGCGTCTGCAGTGAGTGTGTGTGTTCAGTGATTCGGGCGCATCTGCAGTGAGTGAGTGTGTGTGTGTTCAGTGAGTCGAGCGCGTCTGCAGTGAGTGAGTGTGTTCAGTGAGTCGAGCGCGTCTGCTGTGAGTGAGTGTGTGTTCAGTGAGTCGAGCGCGTCTGCAGTGAGTGAGTGTGCGTGTGTTCAGTGAGTCGAGCGCGTCTGCAGTGAGTGAGTGTGTGTGTTCAGTGATTCGGGCGCATCTGCAGTGAGTGAGTGTTTGTGTGTTCAGTGAGTCGAGCGCGTCTGCAGTGAGTGAGTGTGTTCAGTGAGTCGAGCGCGTCTGCTGTGAGTGAGTGTGTGTTCATTGAGTCGAGCGCGTCTGCAGTGAGTGAGTGTGTGTGTGTTCAGTGAGTCGAGCGCGTCTGCAGTGAGTGTGTGTGTGTTCAGTGAGTCGAGCGCGTCTGCAGTGAGTGAGTGTGTGTGTGTTCAGTGAGTCGAGCGCGTCTGCAGTGAGTGAGTGTGTTTGTGTTCAGTGAGTCGAGCGCGTCTGCAGTGAGTGAGTGTGTTTGTGTTCAGTGAGTCGAGCGCGTCTGCAGTGAGTGAGTGTGTGTGTGTTCAGTGAGTCGAGCGCGTCTGCAGTGAGTGTGTGTGTGTTCAGTGAGTCGAGCGCGTCTGCAGTGAGTGAGTGTGTGTGTTCAGTGAGTCGAGCGCGTCTGCAGTGAGTGAGTGTGCGTGTGTTCAGTGAGTCGAGCGCGTCTGCAGTGAGTGTGTGTGTGTTCAGTGAGTCGAGCGCGTCTGCAGTGAGTGAGTGTGTTTGTGTTCAGTGAGTCGAGCGCGTCTGCAGTGAGTGTGTGTGTGTGTGTTCAGTGACTCGAGCGCGTCTGCTGTGAGTGAGTGTGTGTGTTTAGCGAGTCGAGCGCGTCTGCAGTGAGTGAGTGTGTGTGTGTGTGTGTTCAGTGAGTCGAGCGCGTCTGCATTGAGTGTGTGTGTTCAGTGATTCGGGCGCATCTGCAGTGAGTGAGTGTGTGTGTGTTCAGTGAGTCGAGCGCGTCTGCAGTGAGTGAGTGTGTTCAGTGAGTCGAGCGCGTCTGCTGTGAGTGAGTGTGTGTGTGTTCAGTGAGTCGAGCGCGTCTGCAGTGAGTGAGTGTGTGTGTGTTCAGTGAGTCGAGCGCGTCTGCTGTGAGTGAGTGTGTGTGTTTAGTGAGTCGAGCGCGTCTGCAGTGAGTGAGTGTGTGTGTGTGTGTTCAGTGAGTCGAGCGCGTCTGCAGTGAGTGTGTGTGTTCAGTGATTCGGGCGCGTCTGCAGTGAGTGAGTGTGTGTGTGTTCAGTGAGTCGAGCGCGTCTGCAGTGAGTGAGTGTGTGTGTGTGTGTTCAGTGAGTCGAGAGCGTCTGCAGTGAGTGAGTGTGTGTTCAGTGAGTCGAGCGCGTCTGCAGTGAGTGAGTGTGTGTTCAGTGAGTCGAGCGCGTCTGCAGTGAGTGAGTGTGTGTGTGTTCAGTGAGTCGAGCGCGTCTGCAGTGAGTGAGTGTGTGTGTGTTCAGTGAGTCGAGCGCGTCTGCTGTGAGTGAGTGTGTGTGTATTCAGTGAGTCGAGCGCGTCTGCAGTGAGTGAGTGTGTGTGTGTTCAGTGAGTCGAGCGCGTCTGCAGTGAGTGAGTGTGTGTGTATTCAGTGAGTCGAGCGCGTCTGCAGTGAGTGAGTGTGTGTGTGTTCAGTGAGTCGAGCGCGTCTGCAGTGAGTGAGTGTGTGTGTATTCAGTGAGTCGAGCGCGTCTGCAGTGAGTGAGTGTGTGTGTGTTCAGTGAGTAGAGCGCGTCTGCAGTGAGTGAGTGTTTGTTCAGTGAGTCGAGCGCGTCTGCAGTGAGTGAGTATTTGTTCAGTGAGTCGAGCGCGTCTGCAGTGAGTGAGTGTGTGTGTGTTCAGTGAGTCGAGCGCGTCTGCAGTGAGTGAGTGTGTGTGTGTTCAGTGAGTCGAGAGCGTCTGCAGTGAGTGAGTGTGTGTTCAGTGAGTCGAGCGCGTCTACAGTGAGTGAGTGTGTGTTCAGTGAGTCGAGCGCGTCTGCAGTGAGTGAGTGTGTGTGTGTTCAGTGAGTCGAGCGCGTCTGCAGTGAGTGAGTGTGTGTGTGTGTGCTCAGTGAGTCGAGCGCGTCTGCAGAGAGTGAGTGTGTGTGTGTGTGTGTTCAGTGAGTCGAGCGCGTCTGCAGTGAGTGAGTGTGTGTGTATGTTTAGTGAGTCTAGCGCGTCTGCAGTGAGTGTGTGTGTTCAGTGAGTCGAGCGCGTCTGCAGTGAGTGTGTGTGTTCAGTGAGTCGAGCGCATCTGCAGTGAGTGTGTGTGTTCAGTGAGTCGAGCGCGTCTGCAGTGAGTGTGTGTGTTCAGTGAGTCGAGCGCGTCTGCAGTGAGTGTGTGTGTGTTCAGTGAGTCGAGCGCGTCTGCTGTGAGTGTGTGTGTTCAGTGAGTCGAGCGCGTCTGCAGTGAGTGTGTGTGTTCAGTGAGTCGAGCGCGTCTGCAGTGAGTGAGTGTGTGCGTGTTCAGTGAGTCGAGCGCGTCTGCAGTGAGTGAGTGTGAGTGTTCAGTGAGTCGAGCGCGTCTGCTGTGAGTGTGTGTGTTCAGTGAGTCGAGCGCGTCTGCAGTGACTGAGTTTGTGTGTGTTCAGTGAGTCGAGCGCGTCTGCAGTGAGTGAGTGTGTGTGTGTTCAGTGAGTCGAGCGCGTCTGCAGTGAGTGAGTGTGAGTGTTCAGTGAAGCATCATTGTCCGTGAATTCACAGTTTACTTTGACATCTACAAAGACGTTGTTACTGATAGAAGCATTTGTTTTCAAGCAGACCGTTAAAGGCAAAAAGCAACATAGCATTTTAGAGTTTGTAAAGAAACCATAGTAACCGCATGTGTAATACTTTCAGAACTGTGTCCGAGCGAAATGACTGTCTTATGAGCGATTGTGTTTATGTGTGTTGTGACTGTTTATGCTGTGAGCGAAATTGTGTTTGCAATGTTGGAGAATATAATTAAAGGTTTGTATGGAGAATGGAAGGTGTTTTTATTGTATACTGGTAAATCTCTGCTGTTAGTTGCTGCACATATGCCTTTTGTTGTTAGCAAACATATACAGTGTATGTACATTTTTATAGCATGCCGATCGCTTCATCAAACAAATCGCCATATTGGCTTTTGGTTATCTTGATAAACGGTTATCTCAGCGCTTTTTGCAACTCCCGAGGCCGTCGACATAACCAAACTCCACTGTACATTATATCTGAAATATAAGAGTTGTATAAAATAAAGAACTGCCAATGTGAAATTTCCTGCATGAGTCGTGCAGCTTGTTCTTCTTGACAGTCATTATTGGAGTTAAACTGATCTGGCAAAACTGATGGAATAGTTAGCGTAGTTACAATAGTGTTTCCAGCAACATCTCTGACTGTGTGTGTCCATGTGTTTTGAAGGAGGTGCGGCTTTACAGACGCTCTGAATGGAGGCTAAGACCTGTTTACTATGTATGTGATTTATATGACTAGATGACAATTGACGATAATAATAATTGGAAGAGGAATCATTGATTTCCATTAATTGCCTGTATCCACAGTTGAGGCTGTGCTGCCTCACTAAAACATTTAAGCTTCAAACTGAGCTATGGTACAAAAATCACGTATTACACAATATATGTACATCACTAAATGTGTTTATTTTTCAATTAATAAAATTCTGTCATTTTTAACAATTAAAGACAATAAATTAACATTAATTTGAGAGCCAAATTCAGCCTACTTGAACAAAGTGTGTGTGTGTATGTGCAGCAATATCTCACCTGGTGAGTAATATTCATATATTGTGACTGGAGCAGGTTGAAGCAGACCAACATTATGCTTCTTGTACATTCTGAAGACAATTATTTCTGTCTCTTTATGAGAAACCTAATGAGACAGAAACCAAGGTAAATTTGTTTACATATCGTATGTATGCTGGAAACTGCCTATGCAACACATAATTAAGATCATTTTTAAATTAAAAGCACTTTTATATGATATTAAATACAATTTTGTACAATGGAAATTGCCCACCATCTGGCATACAATCAAGAGCTGATCACTGCAGAGACAAAAGATGTCCAGCTAATCACACACAGGTGAATATTCAGTTCAGGGGAATCATATGACCTTACAGTTAATGATCATGTGTCAGCCAATCAGAATCAAGAATTAAAAAATATTGTGATGTTAAGCAAAATAAATGAATACATTTAGGTTTCTATCTATTTTTGAGATCATCAGGAAACAATTTTCTGAAATACCTTATTTAAGTAGAGGATGAGGGATCCTCGCTCTGAGAGAACTGTATTTTTTTCATATTGCTGAATGTATCTCTCCTTTCCTGAAGACAACTGAGGGAAAGAAAGTGAGAGAAAAACATGATGACCAAAATGATTTATGATCTATCAGCAGATGTGTGTTAGATTCCTCTTCTATATATAAATGTGAGTTATCACTGCATCACTTTATCATCAAAATACCTTTATAAGATCATTTTCATCAACATCAAATCCCGTCGGTATCCCAATGTCCAGAATAGTCATAGTGGCATCAGTTTTATCACTTTTGAATCTGTAAAGATGGAGATAAAGAGCAGATTCAGTTCTTCAGTTTTGCTCCATCTTCTCTGTTTGCATTTAAGGCTGTTTTCACAAGAGATTTCATATATTGTTCTATAAAACAGAGCTGCTCGTCTCTGAATAAACGGTCTTTGAAGAACAAGTTGCATCGGCGTCAGAACGCAGTGGAACTGGATTCTCAGCTGTAGTCATTATCTAGTCACGTTGGTAACCAGCTGTTCCTGTTCTCACATTCATGAAGAAAACATACAGCGAATGTGGGAAAGTGGGGCTGGATCAAAATCGGGCTTCAATAAACTAAACAAACCAAGTGTGAAAACGTAAACATTTTTGATAGCAAAAATAAAGTAGGGTATTTGTTTACATACAGGAAATCCATAGTGAAGTTGTAACTTTCAGTGTCTCCTTCTTTTGCTAAAGGGAAACAAAAGTATTTGGTTTTAGTTCAAGTCAAGTCTTCGTTTTCTAAACCCTTGGTAAACAGAATCCTGTTATCATGTTTATTGTTTCATAGCCCATGTAAAAAGCTGTGCTAAAAACACTTCTTGTAATTTAGTTGCAAGTGTCAAACATTCCTAAACGGGGTTTAAAGTGACTAAAGCCCAGGGTTAAACACAGTGTGAAAAGCCTTAATGTAGAGAAGGAGCAACAGAAAGCTTCTTTATCGATCTTACTTCCATTGCCTTTCTCCATCTTAACACTCAGATCAAATAATGTACAGTCAGATTTTTTCTCAACAGGTCTGGCGTAGTACAGCGTCAGAACCTAAAAAGAGCAGCACGTCTCAGACTAGATGTTCAAACACTTTAATCGTTGCTGTTGACTGTATAAACGTTCATGAATACTCACTGAGAGAACGGCTGTTCCAGTTCCTCTAGCCGTCACAGTGAAGTCTTTGTTTATCTCCACCTGTTGAGTGAACACAGAATCATTTGATTATTATAAGTTGATTGTCAGAATAATCAAATCCATAAGATAGTATCGATGTAAAGGTTATGAATTAATCTCCCATGTTACAAAAAAAAAATCAATAGAAGCGTTATGAATACAAGTTCCGCGCTCCCCCCTCTGACCACCGGAGGGAGCTATCACACTTATACTGATACACATACACTACATTTCCCAGAAACCCACACATTGGACTGATTGTCACAAGATCCAGCTGTCTTTTCCTGCCTGTGTTAGAACTATGTCTGATCCAGCCAGCCAACCTGTCCCCCCAGCCATGGCCAAACGAGCAGTGACTTTGTTTTTTTGCCGCAGCAGCTGTGCGAGCCTGGGGGCTCCACATGGCTGCCGCGCCAGAGCCTGCAACGATCAGTCAGCCAGTGCCAGAGCCTGCAATGACCCATCAGCCAGCACCTGAGGTACCGCTTCCCACCCTATCCTACCCTTTATCATGTACATTTTGTCTGTCAGTCATCCAGCCCTGCCTCCGCTGGAGATCGACAGTCCTGCGTCGTCGCTGGATGCATCCTGCTGGGTGGTACCATCACAGGTCCTGCAGCCTCCAGCCTTGGATCCCTCCTCTCAACCTCGGTCCGTCGACCTGTCGGCTTCACCCTGGCTCCTCCCATCCTCGGCTTCACCTGTGACCCTCGACCTGGTAGCTCCACCGGGTTCCGTCGTCCCAACGGCTGCTCCTCGGTCAGTCGTCACTCCACTTTCACAACGGACTTGCGGCACTTCCGCTACGCTCCGTACCTCCACTCCTTCGGCTGCAGTGGGCTCCTCGGTCCCTGCGTCATCACCTCGGTCCTCTGTCACTCCGGCTCCGCCCCAGTCCTCAGGTACACTGGCTCCACCTCGGAAGGTCGTCACCACGCCTACGCCTTGGTCTCCTGAACCAGCGGCATCGATCGGGTCCATTGGCTCTTCGGCTATGCCCTGGGACCTTCCTGACCTGCCAGACCTCCCAGACCCGCCGGCCTTGCCTGAACCAGCCTGGTCCGTTCCCCCGCCACCACCCTGGAACTTTGTACTTTGGGCAGCGCCATGGTGGTGTGCGGCGCCTTTCGCTTCCTCACGCCAGGAGGTTTCCTCACGCTCTGTTATGAATACGAGCTCCACACTCCCCCCTCTGACCACCGGAGGGAGCTATCACACTTATACTGATACACATACACTAGAGTCCCTGACAAAAGTCTTGTCGCGTGTGTACAAATTGACCTGAAGTGCAACTGAAACATTTCTAATCAAGATTCTTTTACAAGAAATGGTTCATTTTAATCCCAACAGCTTTTGTAATAATGTTTCAGTGCAAAACGAAACTTTCAAAAAGTATTCTAATATTCACAGCTTGGTAAAAGCCCATTGAGTCAATTTTTGCAAAGACATAAGTGTTGTAGCCTTGTCATATGAGCTTCACCTATGACCAATAATGGATCAATTAAGTCTCAGGTGTGTATATAAAGAACCCCAGTACACTAGACCTTCACATCAACTGCAACTATACCTCTGCAAACATGCCCAAGATTCACCCTGAGACTAAAGTTTTGATTATCAAGAGGCTGAAGACCAGATCCACTGCTGATGTGGCAGACACCTTCAATATGTCTCAGCGTCAAGTACAGAGGATAAAAAATTTTTTTGAAGAGGCTGGAGACGTTTTTGACAAGCTCAGGTCAGGCAGACCCTGCAAGACAACTGCTCGAGAGGACCGTTTGTTGGCTCAAAAATCCAAGGCCAGCCCATTTTGCACTGCAGCAGAGCTCCACGAGACCTGGTCACCTGAAGCCCCTGTGTCAACCAGAACAGTTTGTCGGATTCTGTCTCGAAATGGCCTCCGTAGTCGAATCAGTGCACAGGAGCCAGCACTAAACAAAAGACAATTGAAAAACCGTGTGGCATTTGCCAAGGCCCACACCCTGCTAAAAGGATGGACGCTGGAAAAGTGGCAGAAGGTGGATTTTTCAGATGAATCTTCTGTTGAATTACACAGTAGCAACACATATTTCAGGAGACCTACTGGAGCCCGCATGGATCTGAGATTCACCCAGAAAACAGTGAAGTTTGGTGGCGGAAAAATCATGGTCTGGCGTTACAGTATGGGGGTGTGCTTGAGATCTGCAGGGTGGAAGGCAACATCAATAGTCTAAAATACCAAGAAATCTTAGCTACCTCTTAAATTCCCAACCATAAAAGAGGCCAAATTCTGCAGCAGGATGGTGCTCCATCACATACTTCCATCTCCACATCAAAGTTCCTCAAGGTGAAGAAGATCAAGATGCTCCACGATTGGCCAGCCCAGACATGAACATCATTGAGCAAATGTGGGGTAGGATGAAAGAGGAAGCATGGAAGACGAAACCAAAGAATATTGATGACCGATGCAAGACTGCTTTCTTTGCTATTCCTGATGACTTCATCAATAAATTGTACGAATCCTTGCCAAACCGCATGGATGCAATCCTTCAAGCTCATGGAAGTCATACAAGATATTAAATTTGGATCTCACAGCACCACTACTTAATTTGTTGACATATTTTTGTATTTGCAGTAAATTTGTTCAATTTCTGTAGTGGCGACAAAACTTTTGTCTTGCCAAAATGTAACCTTTCTGTCTTGATTAAATGATAAATCTTTTTTTAGTGAAACAAATTTATTTCAGTGCATTAAACATCATTTGGGAGGGTTTTAGCTTTTCAAATGAGCTATTTCTAACACCAATTGATTAATTAAAAGTCAGGTTATAGCAGGTGTTTCTACAAAATAGATAAGCGACAAGACTTTTGTCAGGGACTGTACATTTCCCAGAAACCCACACATTGGACTGATTGTCACACCAGCAGGACACCATTATATGACTGATTGTCACACCAGCTGGACACCATTATATGAACTCTAAAAGACTCCCTCATAGATGCACTCACGGCGAGGTCTTGTTTTTGCATTGCTAACATTTCTGAGCGTTATTATCCTGTCCTGATTGCCTGTTACTATTTCTGCCTCTGCCTGTTTACTCATCATTGGTTCTGTTCTGCCTGCCCCGACCTGTGCCTGGATTATCGCTCTTGAATGTTATCTGCCTGTCTTGACCTCCTCGCCTGGATTACCGTTTATGTATGCTCTTTGTTTGTCCTCACCATTTGCCTGCACGACAACTCTTAATAAAGACAAGCGATTGGATTCCTGCCAATGAGTCACTCTGTAACAAGAAGCGTTTAACAGGAGCCATTTTAAACCATTTTTATAATTATTCTTCACCTTGTCTGACCGTGCAACATGAATATTGTTTTCTTTTATGGTCCATCTGACAGGTTTGCTTCTTCCTGGCACTGACAGCTCCACGTTCAGATTTAAGTTTCGTCTGTCTTTCACTTGTGTCCGATATTCTGCCATGGCCTGAAACACCATGATGGTCACCTGGAAATCACAGAAAAGCAAAGACAGGGCTCTGGAATGTGACTAAATTATGATGATGGGAAAAACGAAGCTTTTCAAAACTCATTTGAACCAATTGATTTGCATAAGGATTTGCTGTTTTGAAGCACTTGAAACGCTACACACTGGTGATGCCTGCTCGTGAGAATAATGTAAATTTCAAAGAAAACACGACTGGTGCATAAAAACATTCTAATGTTTTGTTGAAACTTTAATCTAACAAATGCAATTAAGAAATTATAATTAATCATCATTAATATCAGGTGTCTGTATAATATGTTATTTCATTCATTTTTGAACCTAGTTTTGTTTGTTCCCTTTTGAGTTCAGTTCACTCAACATTGCTATGGTAGATGCTATGGAGAAACTCTTTCTGCAAGAAATCCTGAAGCCTTTCAGACTCACATCAGTGCAATGGTCAATGGAGTTGTTACGTGTCTGTCCTATCATCTGTTCTCTTCCTGGTTCCCCACATGCTCTCCTAGTGTTTTTCCACTTACCTGTCTCCTAACCAATCACCGCATTAGTCTTGTCAGCTGTGTCTTATCTAATCCTCTCCTGTGTATAACTTCCGTTTCCTTCAGTATTGGTCCGTTCTCGGTTGTTCATTGTGAGTTTTTACCACACCGCACCTCACTCGTAACAGGCATTCAACCATGCAAAATAATGATGGGCTCATCCTCCATATACAGTGATGGCCAAGATTGTTGGCACCCTTACATTTTCCCAGAAAATCAAGTATTGCTCACAGAAAAGTATTGCATAACACTTTTTCTAAACATGTGTATTCCTTGTGTGCATTGGAACAAAACAAAAAAGGAGGGAAAAAAAGAAAATTAGACATTTTCACACAAAACTCTTACCCTTAACTTAATATTTGGTTGTGCAGCCTTTGGGGGGAAAAAAGACTGAAATCAATCATATCAATATCAATCAAATCACTTCCTATAACCATCAAAGAGATTCTTACACCTCTCACCCAGAATTTTGGACCACTCTTCCTTTGCAAACTGCTCCAGGTCTCTCAAATTGGAAGGGCACCTGTTCCCAACAGCAATTTTAAAATCTTTCCACAGGTATTCAATGAGATTTAGATCTGCACTCATTGCTGGACACTTCAGAACTCTCCAGCACTTTGTTGCCATCCATTTCTGGGTGCTTTTTGAAGTATGTTTGGTGTTATTGTCCTGTTGGAAGACCCACGATCTCAGACACAAACCCAGCTTTCTGACACTGGGCCCTACATAGGTAATCCTCAGATCACATGATGCCTTGCACACAGTCAATGCATCCAGTGACAGAGGCAGCAAAACAACTCCAAAACATATTTTAACCTCCACCATATTTGACTGTAGGTACTGTGTTCTTTTCTTTGAAGGCCTCATTCCGTTTTCGGTAAACAGTAGAATTGTTAGTCGGAGCTGGCGTGTGATGCGGAGAAACTCGGAGAACATGGATATTGCCAACAGAAAACACTTTAATCAAAACTGGAAACATAAACGGCACGCGAGGGTGCAAAACTCGGAACACACAGAGAACACTAGGAGCATACATCCACACACGAAACTTCCAACGTAAACACTACAATCACCGACAAGGACACGGGGAACATGAAGGGGATTTATACACAAGGGCAAATTGGGGACAGCTGACATAATTAGCAGGGTAATGACTAACAAGACAGGAGTGGGAAGGATCTGGGAGACACAGAGGAACCCGGATGTGACAGATGCGACGAGACTGTGACAAGAATGATGTGCTTGACCAAAATTCTCTATCTTGGTCTCATATGTACACACAATGCTTTCCCAAAAGAATGTTGGCTTACTCAAGTACATTTTGGCAAACTGTAGTCTTGCTTTTTTTATGTCTCTGTGTCAGCAGTGGGTCCGTTTCATTTCATTCAAATTACAATGGATAGTTTGCGCTGAGGTGCAAGTCAGTTTGAATTTCTTTGGAAGTTGTTTGGGGCTACTTATCGATCATCTGGGCTATCCTGCGTTGCAACCTTTAATTAATTTTTCTCTTTGGTCCACGTCCAGGGAGATTAGCTACAGTGCCATGGATTGCAAACGTCTTGATAATGTTGTGCACTGTGGACAAAGGAACACCTAGATCTCTGGAGATGGATTTGTAACCTTGAGATTGCTGATATTTTTACACAATGTTGGTTCTCAAGTCCTCAGACAGTTCTCCTCTCCTCTTTCTGTTGTCTATGATGGCACACACAGTCACACAATGCAAAGACTAAGTCAACTTCTCTCCTTTTTATCTGGTTTCAGGTCTGATTTTTATATTGTCCACACTTGTTACTTGCCCCAGGTGAGTTTAAAGGAGCATCACATGCTTGAAACAATCTTATTTATCCACAATTTTGAAAGGGTGCCAAAAATCTTGTACAACCCATTATTGGAGATTTGTGTGAAATCATGTGAAATTATTTTTTCCCTCCTCTTTTTTTGTTTTGTTTCAATACACACAAAGGGAATAAACGTGTAACAAAACATGCGTTTTAGCAAAACACACCCATGCGGAAAAGGTTTTTCATGACTACTTCTACCATCAACCAGAAAGGCAACGGTGACGAGTTCATGTCAGCTCAGTGCACGCATATCTCATATCTTATCTCAGACAGTATTTAAATTTCACCCTATCAAATTAAGATTTTACAGATGTTACTGTTTTTGTTAAAATCAATCTACTGCTATTGTCAGCATGAGCTACAGTCAGATGATGAGGTGTTATTGTACCTGTGTGGTGCCAAAACCACCATAATGAGACTGTTGTCTGGCCAGCCAGTGCACTGCCTCTCCTGCTTTATCGAAGTCTTTCACCTTCACAAGTGCCAGCACAGCATAGGCCGTTGCTTCTCGTGAGTGATGACTCTGTCCAGCGACAGTCCAAAACCTTCCAGCTGATTCAAACACAAATCAGGAATAGAAACATCGACCTTGAAACTATGGCTTCTTTATTAACTATTTGTGCTGCTGTTTCATCTCTATTCATCACAAAATGTGCATCATTCTTTCATAATTTATACTCTATTTTATTGTTCCATTTTTTGTTGAAGCACAACACATTTTGATGACTTGTTGGTGTGACTGACCTTCTCCTGGGGTGGAATGCCTCATCAAAATTTCTTTATTGAGTTTGCCGGCATTGGCCATGGCGTAGGACGTCATCGCAACAGCATAAGGATTGGTCAGGTTAAGAAGTCGACCTTCCAAGAAGTCAACAGCCTTCCCGATACTATCATTTAAACGCTATAAAAGTTTGTATGTGTACAATGTTAAAATTAAAAAGAAGAGTTGAAAAAAGAAACTGTTCTTTATTGTTTTTGATTTATAAAAAGGTGAAAGAGCTGCACATACAGCAACTGATTCAGCACAGATCTCTCTGCCCTCTTGCATGGCAATCGTAACAAAGGCCATCAGGGAGGCTTCTGCATCTTTTCCCTTTACACCACCCTGAAATAAAGCACAAATAAACAGAAGATAACAAAAAAAATAGGCCTTTTTACTACGGTTTTTAATCTGTGGGCAACAACTGAATCCATGCAGGATTTTTCACATTTTGTAAGATAGTATTCTTTATATGGTTATAACTATGTTTATAACTAATTATTACAGAAATGTAAATAATGTGTATAAAAAAAGAACTATATATTTGTGGCGAGCAGGGCGGGGTCGAGGGACCGTGAGAGCGTCACGAGAGCCGGTGGCATGATTGATATAATATATATATATATATATATATATATATATATATATATATATATATATATATATATATATATATATATATATCATTTTATTTGGGATTTGAAACTTTTCAGGTTATATATGTAACCCTAGTTCCCTGAAGAGGGAATGAGATGCTCCATCGAAATGCTAGCGTGATTGTCTCATGAAGCACAATCAAATTGATCACATGAATGCACATCATGAACCAGGAGGATAAAGGATTAAACCTTTCAAGGGAACTCACGCTGTGTTGAAACTCGAGGGAGACGAGTAGAGTGAGCACGGACCACCACAGGAAAGGTTGTTCGACGGACTCTTGGGCAAGTAAGAAGGCCCCAAAGCAAAAAAACAGATAATATAGCATGCGCCACAGCTCAGCTCTGTGGCATAAGCATCCAGTGCTCAAACTGGACACAGTATATACTTTCCTGATCATGAAGGGAGGACAGAATGCCTGCAGTACAAAAGGTGAGCCACGTTAGTGGACTTGAAGATCTCCAGAGCCTTAAAGTCAGACACTTGACGGAAACTCCTCGAAGGTTCAGAAGGGGTCCTGGGATGAGCTCCCAATCCCAGATCAAAACCTTATTGCATATTACTGGCCTCAGCGTCAGTTTGCCACAAAGGAAACGTGTAAGTAATAGGTACTATCAGGTTTCAGGAAGCGAGGTCTCAATGTGCAGATGGGAAGGTATTTATTTAATGAAAAAATGAAACAAAGACAAATCAAAACAGCCCCAAGGGGGGAAAACAGTAATTTAACTCAACTACACAGATTGGACTAGACAAGACAAGGCACTAGAAACAAAAACGAAGCTGTCACAGTCTCGTCGTGTCTGTCACATCCGGTTTCCTCTGTGTCTCCCAGATCCTTCCCCCTCCTGTCTTGTTAGTGATTACCCTGTTAATCATGACAGCTGTGACCCATTTCCTTGTGTACTTAAACTCTCATGTTACCCCTCGTCTTCGTCGGTGATTGTAGTGTTTTACCTGGAAGTGCAAGTGTGTGGATGTCTCCCTTTGTTCCCCTTCCGAGTTTTTTGCACCATCGTGTGCCTTTTGTTTTCAGTTTTTGAATAAAGTGTTTTTGGTTGTAAGCTCCGCGTTCTCTCGTTGGTCTCCGCATAACACCAGCGCTACAGATATAACAGAATCACCGACCAGGGTTTTGCCACTTACAAGGCAATATGACGAGCGCCGCGTCGACTACATCCTGGCTCCCGAGCGCCGCCACGACGACGTCGTGAGCCCAATGAACTGTGCTCCGCGGCCGCCCGTGAACTGTGTCCCCAGCCCGCGGCCGCCCTTGAACTGTGTCCCCAGCCCGCGGCCGCCCTTGAACTGTCAGAGCCGCCAGACACCTGGGACTTCCCAGATCCTCCGCCCGATCTCCCAGACCACCCGGTGCTCCTCGCCCTGCCGGCGCCTCCAGTGCCCCTTGCCCAAGGACCACCTGGGCCTCCCGACGGTCTACCGGGGAGGTATCTCAATAATTCTTTTGGGGGGGGTACTAGTGTGACTCTGAGGGTGGGTGGGGAAAAGGAGGCGAAGCCTCCTGGGGTGATCAGTCCCCCGGTACCTCCCTGGACACTCCCCCGCACCTGGCCCCTGGTTCCCCCGGCACCTCCTTGGACACGTCCCTTAACCTGGCCTCTGGTTCCCCCGGCACCTCCTTGGACACATCCCTTAACCTGGCCCCTGGTCTCTCCTGCACCACCCTGGAGACCCCTCCTGGAATCTGTGTATAACCCAGTCTCCAGGGTGCCCACCCCCCACCCCCCACCCGTGTTATGATGTTTTGCCTGTCTTGCCCTCCTCCTGGTCCCCCTCCCTTCCCTCCCCAAGGTGTGTCTCATACGGCGTGAGGTCACGCCTTGTGGGAGGGGGCGTTCTGTCACAGTCTCGTCGTGTCTGTCACATCCGGTTTCCTCTGTCTCTCCCAGATCCTTCCCCCTCCTGTCTTGTTAGTGATTACCCTGTTAATCATGACAGCTGTGACCCATTTCCTTGTGTACTTAAACCCTCATGTTACCCCTGGTCTTTGTCGGTGATTGTAGTGTTTTACCTGGAAGTGTGTGGATGTCTCCCTTTGTTCCCCTTCCGAGTTTTTTGCACCATCGTGTGCCTTTTGTTTTCAGTTTTTGAATAAAGTGTTTTTGGTTGTAAGCTCCGCGTTCTCTCGTTGGTCTCCGCATAACACCAGCGCTACAGATATAACAGAAGCAACACATGGCAGCAAACACGAGGGGATTAAATAGACACAGGAGGAAGGATAATAGAGTGGGAACAGCTGGGACAAATCTAAGTAAAACAGTGACAAGACACGAACACGCAGCCAATGCGAACGCACATAGCCGCGTGTCCACAAAAAATAAGAGACAGTGCACATCTGGTAAAAATACTGCACGCGACAAGAAACAACATGAAAGCACGTGACCGATGTAAACATGAACCACGTGCTCAACACAATGCACACAGACATGAGAGAGCGGGCCTCAAGCAAAGCCCGAAAACGCACTAACTCACATGACGTAGAGTGCACGAAGACAAGCAAACACTCCTCCTGTGCGCTCATGACAAGGACAAACACATGGGTCATAAACGTCTGAATCCCGAAACAAAACCGCAACTGAACAAGACCAAGTCTTGGGACCAGACAACATAACGCGCACACAAGACGTGACACAGACAAGAGAGCGCACAACTCGAGACACTTGAAGCCACGTGTTCCCACAAAACATGAGACATTATGGTAGTGTCAGAGCTCTGCCACAAAACCAAGAAACGACTAGACTGAATGTGGCAGAACCCTGACAGGTTCTCTCAATAAACAATATTTTATATACTTTATCTTTACAATAAAGTTGAATCTAATATAATATAATATAATCAATTGAAATACCACCCAGAGGTCAAGATAAGCAAAATGGCAGCCAAGCAAACCTTTAGGGTAGAAGGCGATAACCCTGCAGTGCCAATCTAACAGGTAACTGGGTTCAACTGCCTTCCACTGCAATTTTTTTTTTTTTTTACTTCAGGTCATATAGTTTCCTCGTGGAGAGAGCTATGGAGTGGAGAATGATTCCAACAGTCTCGGTGGAGAGACGAGAATCTATGAGCTGGGCCCCCTCAGTCAGAGGCCAAGCCCACAGTCTCATAGTTCTAGACAAGGATGGGCTATCAAGCCCTCAATATGGGACAGGAGGACCCTCCTGACCAGAATCTCTGCAGAGTTCCGTCAATGAGGGTCACTAGGTCCGAAAGCTACTCTCTCCATAACTCCCGGGAGCAGAGTAATGGGAAAAGCAAAACAAATCCGCTCTACCACCTCAGGGCAAAGTCTCCATTCCCCAGGCCTCAGCCACTGCCTCGACAGGATGTCTGCTCCCAAGTTTTGGGTCCCTGGGATGTGACTTGGCCACATGTACAGACGACCGAGTGATTAATATTGGAAGCTGTTGCCATGAAGCCCACCAGTCTAGACTGAATAGTGAGTGACTGATCTAGCTTTATGCTGTTGATTGTTGCCAGGATGATGTCCTCAGGAGAGAATAAGCATACCTTCTCAGCTCCAGGTCCTTCAAGTGAGCGAGAACGACACCTCAATGCCAAATCGCTAACTGCCTTGACTGAGCAAGGATCAACAAATCGTTCATAAGGTACAGAACATGAAATACTGGAAGTGTAGAGGGTGCGGGGTAGAAAAGCTAGACCGAATGGAGGAGTGTGTCTGAAGTGACGAACCAGTCCTCAGATCTGATTTGCGTCACAAAAAGGTCTTGCGTCCAAGACCGTGGCGTTTACAACGCCAAGTGATACAATGTGTTCCTTGAATGCAATGTAATATGCCCTGTTCTTTTTAAACTACCTGGGAATTATTTAAAACACACATACCCGCACACACTGTCAGCAACATTTCACTTTAGATATTTCATAGCGGTTCCTGGTTCATGATGTCATTTATGCGATCGATTCGATTGTGCTTCGCTAGACAATCACGCTAGCGTTTCGACACAGCGCGAGTTCCCTTGAAAGGGAACAAACATTTTTTATCAAAATACCCAATCTAAAATGTATGTCATGTGATATAGCTTATTTAGTGCAGTACTAAATAAATGATGCAATTTTAGCAATCCCTCTTTTTTGTACAAATTTTTTATAAAAACAGACAGCCATAGCTACATTCTTACCACCATCTCTCCATGAATTACAGGTGCGTCCTCTTTAAATGATCCGTCTGGCAGTTGTTTGTTGAGAATCAGCCACTTGAGAGCACTGCAGATCACATTATCCTCAATAACAGTTAATTTACTGGCCATGGCGAAGACTTTAGCCACATATGCAGTCAGCCTTTAACAAACAGAAACAAAAGCAAATTAATAAAAAGTTTTGAATTTGCTATCACTCATAATAATATAAACTAACACTGGCCTCACTTTCCCACCGGAACAGCAAAAAAAAAAAAACCTCTTGCAAGACTGAACTACCCAGGGGAAACTACGAAACCTTAACACTTACCAAAGATCCAGTAATCCATATATTTTGACATGCAGCCAGGAACGGTGTAAATTTTAACGGTGTAAAACTTTTACATGTAAATTGCCTAGTCCGTTCCAAGTCCGAGTGTTTCGTAAGTCGGGGTTCTACTGTACTTACATGAGCTTGACTTCAACAAACGGAAATACATAAAGCATTTTGTATATATGGGCTAGGATCACTCATGGACGGGGCGATGTTTTGCATGGGCTGCCCTCCACTCTATGGGCAGTACCGCTTTACTTAGCCGTCTTGTCTTGTCTTGTCTTGTCTTGTCTTATTGTTATATTATGTCTAGTCATGTTTATGCTATGCTTGGTTTCTTGCTTTGTCATGTTTTGTGCTTAGTTCCATGTCATGTTGTGTTGAACAGTTTTGTCTATGGGAATGCCGTAACCTTGCTGGTAGCACAGCCCTACTAAGCCTTAGCTAGTACCGCTAGTGGTATTGCTAAGCAACGTTATAGGTAGCATAGCTTACTGGACCATGTCTTATGTCATGTCGAGCTCATGCCATGCCTAGCCCTGCCTTGTTTAGCTATGTCATGTTTCATTGTTATTCTACCATGTTACCATGCCATGTCAAGTTTATTTATGCCATGCCTTGTTCATTGTTTGTTTCATGCCATGTCTTGTTTTATGTCTGGACTGATCCTATGTTGCTGACCTTATGCCTGGTGAACCGTTTCTGATCTGGATTGTCCCAAAAATAAACTGCACTTGGATTCTATTTGGCTTAACGCCCCCATTCATTACACATTTCTACCTGTGAACGCTTTATAAAAATAAAATATAGGTAGGTGTAAATCCAGGTGATTATATCAATTTTATAGATATGTAATATCGTCCAGTCGTAAAACATGCCTAGTTTTAGTCAGTGTTTATTTAAAACCATCCAATTATTCATAATATGAGAAAATATTATTAATTCTTTAAATATGAGTTGTCAATATGATATATTGGGTATGATTTTACAGTAAACAAAAACGGTACAAAAAACACTTTGACACAAAATCACATGCACAGCCTTTATTGAAAATAATATTTTGCCATGTGCTGCTGCTCTTCCTGTCTACAAAGATAACATAGACTTTAGCCACATATGCAGTCAGCCTTTGCCAGACAAACAGAAGGATATAAATGAATCTGGTTGATAAGTTATCACTAAAATAACACTAAAATTAAACATGTAAGATAGGAGAAACCAGACAAACAAAACAAAAAAGACTTTACCATGTGCTGCTCGGTGTGTGTGTCCAGGCACTGTAAGATCCATCAGATTTGCGGTATCTCAGCTGCCCTTGATAACCTTATTACAAGAAACAGAGAAAGAATATTTATGCATTTTCTGCTTTTCATCAAAGGTTTTCAGGAAAGTGTCTTTGAGAGTGCTTGTCTATTTTATTTCAGATTCTTTATATGTGTTGTGTCTGCTGACCTGTGTTGATATGTTGAAGAGCTTCACTACGGCGGTCCATGCCGACAGCCTCCCACTGATTGGTGCTGTCCAGATAATGAGTGGCAATGACAGGGAGAGTCATGCTGGCCATGTTTTGCTCTCCACATCCACCGGGCTGTTGAATGAGCTCACGCATGAAGTCTCCACTGATGGCCTGTGAGACTGTCTGAGAAATCTCTTCACCTGGTAGAAGGAAAAAGGAAATGCAGGCTGAGAATTCGATTATCATCTTTGTTAGGTTGAGCTGTTTTTAACTGACAGATCAAATAGTCAGTAATCTTTTCAGATTTTAACATCCTCTGTAAATAGTAGATCTGTATATTTTTGTGTGATCCATAATAAATATCATTTATTTGACCAATTTTTCTGTCCCGGAAAATAACACGGAAAATACTGTCATAGTTATAGGTTTTCTTTCTCAGATATATTCTGATTGTAACATATGCACTGCTTTTGTGCTCCTTGGTTTTGTTATGCACTTTAATTTTGAAGTGAATTTTATTGCTCTATTGTTTCTTGTGCTTGTTAATCTCCTGTTTAATTTTGTTCACAGTAAACCTATTTTTTTCCTTTAGCAACTCATATCTATCACCTGTACCTTGTCAAGTCCCTTATTATCCAGTGTGTCTATATGTAACCCACCCGAAGTAATTAAGGCTGGATTTTTTATTTTTTTTATTTTTTTATATTTATTTCTCTCATTGCAATTTGTGTATGTATATATTTTGTTTACCAATTACATAAAACATTCAGACATATTAATTTTGTTTTTTGCGAAGGTAAGCTAAGGCGAGCCCCACATGAAACTATTGGGGAAGAAAGGGGTAACAGGCAGAAAAAATTACTAAAAAATTAAAGTGCACCAACACTGAGAACCACACAACTTTGGACATAAAGGAATAGACAGATGTAAGCAGATGATTATAGATTTAAGCTTTATCTTCCTTTCAAAACAAAATTGCACAACGTTAAAGAAATAATCCATCGCCACTTCGCGGTTCAAGTACTGCGGCCTCAGTGCATCGCAGATTTTTCAAAAATATTCATTGAAAAATCTAATTCAAAAATACCGCCATATCGGCCGCTGTATTGTGGAGAGCAGCGTTGTTTCATCGTGATGCGTGAGAGAAACGCTTTCCCAGCAGTGTTGCCAGATTGGACTGACGATTTCCAGCCCAACTACAGCAAAAAACCCACCCATTAAAAAAATACCCGCCCAAGACCAAATTGTTGACGGGGGGGGGGGGGATGTTTTAGTGGAATTTATATGCATTTGTAGGCTTCTTTTAATGGAATTTATATGCATTTATATATGAAATTTGGGCGGGTTTGTCATCAAAAACAAGCCCAATTTTTATCGACCAGTCCAATGCATTTTTTTCCAGTCGGACGTGACCAAAAGGAGCCCAATTGGGTTCCCGCCCAATCTGGCAACACTGTTTCCCAGGATGCCAGACAAAGAGAGAAACTCTCTAAGAGGATTCGTGCATATACATGGGCGTAGTTCCCGGCGCGAGATCGACCAACGAGAGCACGAGTGGATGTATCCCGTGAGCTGATTGGCTGATCCTACTTCGTGGATTTACACCTGTACAGTAATCCCCCGTTTATCGCGGTTAATGTGGACCGGAACCCCCCGTGATAAACGGGGGATTACTGTACATATTTTTGAAGAAATATTTTCGCTTACCAGTAACCGTGATGTAGGTGCTAGCAGGTGTGTCTGGAACCCGATCAGCTGGAATTACTGCTTTAACAACTTTAGTATTCTCCCCTGATCCTTTTTGGATGAAAAACAGGAAGATGAAGGAAAAATCTGGAATTGTAATGTGTGCAGTGTTGTATAATGGAAGTGTAACACAGTAAAGTTAATCTGCGGTTCACAGTAAATCTCACCGTTCTTAACAGGATTGAGCTCCACGTTTTGTCTATGTAATGTAGTCAAGACACCCTCAGACTGAGAGAGAGAGAGAGAGAGAGAGAGAGAAAATTAACTACCTGGGGTTCTAGTTTATCTATTCTAAATTATGACAAACATCTATTAATCATTAACAAATTACTAAACCAAATGAAACAGAAATAATTCTCATCAGACGTACCACCACCTTCAGGGTCTTTCTCACTCCATCCTCATACTCAAATATTGAAGCTTTCACCTCAATATCATGATCTCCCAGCATCATGGGAATAATCACATATGAAACCGCTATGCTGGAGTCTGCATCAACGTTCACTGTTGTTCTGTATTTGCCTTTCTTACTGGCAAAGCTGCAAACATTATCCGTCTCCATAAACTCCACACGCACCTGGAGAAAACAGGAGAGAGACACAAATCACTGTGGAAACAGGGAATCTTTTGAAAATTAATCTCATTAACCATATTGTCAGGATTCTGGCTCTGTCTTTGTTTGTGTTTGCCTAGATTGCGTTCACCTGTTCCTCATGCTCTGCTCCCTTTATATTGTGTGTCCTTGCTTCATGTCTCTGCTGGATTGTTGTGTGTTCATATCCCAGTCTTGCATTGGTGGGACTTCCAAGGTGTGGTTCGCCTTGTAGCTTCACAGTTTTGCTTTAGGGTTTTTCTTAGTATTACTTCTCTTTTTTTATTTAGCCTTCTTTAGTTGTCTTGTTTTACTTCAACTAATCTAGTTTGTTTTTGGTCTCCATCTCAGACTTATAGACTTACTTTGTTACTTAGTTCTCTCTGTGATCGTTTTACCCTGAGTTATACTTATCCAGACGTCTTTTTCCTGTCATGACTTGTTTTACTTTAGTTATTCTTTACCATAGTATTTTGTTAATTTTCTATGTTTAGTTTGAGTTTTCAGTCTTGTGCTCCAATGTTTGCCGTGCCTTGTACATATTGGATGTTTTGTTCTTGTCTTGTTTCTCCCCTGTTGTGTGTGTGTTTGTGTGTGTGTTTGTGTGTGTGTGTGTGTGTTTGTGTCCTGTCCTGCACTACCTGTCTACAGGTTTCCAGGCTGCCCATCCTGTGCCCAAGTCACCTGTCAAGTCAACCGTTTTCACTTTGCTACTGGTAATAAATCACCATTCACTGTTCATCTCTGAGCTTGGGTCCTGTTATTTCTAGTGTTACCTGACACACATATGCTATCACTAGTATTCAATTAGACAAGTGACCAGCAAAAATGGTTATGATGAACATGATTTTAATGTCCACTATGAATCTGACTGTATTATTTAATCTCAAATCAGATCTACCTTCTTCAGCTTCTTTTTGGAGTAGTTGTGAATGATGGCCTTGATTTCCAGTTGTTCTCCGCGCACAGCTGAATAAGGCATCTTGAGGTCAATGAAAAAGCTCTTAAAAACGACCAGCTCCTCAGGTTCTGCCACACAGATTCCTTTGAGGAGGAACACAAACACACAGGAGGTTTTAAAGCAGCAGATCCTGGATGATGATGATGTTGATGATGATGATGATGATGTTTTTCAGATCATGTATACTGTGTTTGCAGCTTCATCTTACCAAGTGTTGGTGACAGACTGACAGCCAAGATCTGCCAGGTAGTGATAGAATCTTTCAGGAAGAACACTTTATCTGTGACTGGAGCTGGACTGAATTATGAGATAAAACTCTCACAGTACTTTTCTGTTTTAAGGGTTATTTGCCATCAGACTCACACACACACACACACATTGCATTGCATTTCCAACAGCTCAAATTGAATTACAACGTTGTTTATGAGTCACTAGGGACTAAACTCACAGCTCTTGTGTAAAAGTTTCCTACTCACCAATTCATGCACAGATCAATCTCTTCCCAAAGCCAACTCTCAGGGAACTCAGAACGTGACGTGATGTCATCAGAGTCTGTATAATCCTCATCATCATCTTCACCTGATGTAACAAAAACAACAAAAATAACTAGCCTAATATAAATTTCATTAAAAAATAATGAATTTAAGAATTTATTTTTTTATTTAAAAAATAAAATTAAACAGATAAATACATCTGACAAATATATGATTTGCTTGGTACGATACGGTTTCTCATGTATTCAGGTACAGAAGTTGTAATCAAATGTACAAATATATTTAAGAGGAAATTTACATATTTTAGTGTGTATTTGTCTGTTCCAATGAAAAATTACACAAAAAAAACAATTCAGTTCAGTATCACATACTATTCAGTATGAGAGACAGCTTTCTGTGTGTGTGTGTGTGTGTGTGTGTGTGTGTGTGTGTGTGTGTGTGTGTGTGTGTGTGTGTGTGTGTGTGTGTGTGTGTGTTGATTCCCAACCTTAATAAAATTATATAAGTGGGTACAAATAGTCACCCAATACTTAAGAATTAACCCATTTCTGCATTGTAATCCAAGTGCTATATAAATGCCACATTAATTAATTAAATCTGTGCAAGCATTGTCAGAATGAATGAAAACTGATGGACATCATTCTGAAGACACAGAGTTGTCAAAATCAAGACAAAACAGGGGAAATAAACAGCTTATGATGCTGCTCGTTCCTTGAGGTGGTCTTTGGCAGAAATGGCAAATTTGAAAAGCAAATTTAAACTGCCTAACGCCGTGTCCTAATTTGTCCCTCAAAACCAGACTTAACCCGAGATACAATAAAAACCGTTCAAACATCAAAGCTAAAGAGCTTGTGGATGTGCTTTCTTAAGACACCTGTATTCACAACAGAATAGATGAGGACATTATCAATTTCATAAATCCTACACCATATTAACATGATTATAAACACATACCGAGTGACTATAATGTACTTAGTTTTCAATCATAACCTGGTTGTTCACTTTGAGTTGACAGTCTGAACATTGAACATTGTTCTTTGTTCAACTCTTTTGATGTGAATTTGCCAAACCATTGTTGTTTTCAGTGTGTCTTTAAAGGTCACTAAAACTTATACTCAAACTCACATCATTTTACATTTAAAGAAAGCACATAATCAGCACCTGAGATTATCATTGTCATACTGAATGTTGTTTTTCAACAGTAACAAATCGGTTTCTGGCTGGTTAAATGGCTACAAAAACATGGAAAAGGTATATTTTCTCACGTATTTGTCTAGGATATGGTGGCAGACTTCATCACAAAATTAAGATATGGTGGCAGACTTAATCAGTTATTACTTACTGCGAGCCAGAATCAGGTGCTCCTCTTCGATCCTCATGTTTTTGCGGTCTCTCATCTCTTTGCAGCAGTGCAGGAAGACATCAACACACTCTTGCCCGTCTATGATGTACGTGGATCTTCGTTCACAGGTGTAGCCGAGTTTATTATCCCTCATTCCATCAATGCAGCACTGCTTCAGTTCACCAGAGTACTTGCCATCTGAGAAGATATTATTAGAGAAAAAGGACATGCTGAAAACTACTGGGGGGAAGATAAAGTCCCCCAATAAACAAACCGTCACTTAAAAAAGAGAACGGTGGAGAAATCTAGAAGTAAAATGCTCAGAAGAAGTGTAAAAGTAAAATCTGAGTAAAGTCCAGCTGCTTACACAGTGCATCAGTGATCTGCTGGCGACTCTCAGCCCTTCGTTTTCTCTTTGCAGTGACGGGACACTCAGGCTCTAGAGGACAATTCATTTGAATGGATCAGCATATTAGTAAAAAATCACTTAGAGATGATAAAAAACCCAAAAGCAGCAAGATTGACTTAGTAAATCTAATCAAAGATTGTGATGGTAGTGGTCAGATCTTAAAATTAATCCATCACTGATTACAGAACTGTACACAGTAAAAACATTACAGCAACCAAAATAAATGTTTTATTAAGCACTGAGTTTACATCAATATAACATAAATTCATGAATACTAAAGCAATTTGTTAATCATGAATTAATCCAGAAATAACGCAAATGAGTTAACTGCCTCTAATAGTTCATTAATTAACTTTCACTAAGTTTTAGGTTGTTGTGGAGGGGTAAGTATGAGTTTTCTGTGTGTTCATGTGATGTACATGATCTCAATTGAAAAATAAAAAATTACAATTAATAAATAAACCTAACCAAAGATATTCCAAAAAAGTGGTCATAATATTGAAAAAGTTGTCTGATTGACTTTTTATTTTAATGGGGCTGTTACCGTTTCCCTGACTTCGATAATTCCCCCCTTCCCCTAGACCAGGGGTCTCAAACATGCGGCCCGCGAAACGTCTAGGTTACTATTGTAACCCCCGTTCCCTGTTACGTCGGACTGACGTCATGGGGTCTCGCTTGGGAGCCCAATTACCTCCCAATATAACTAAACGCGCCAATGAACATTGGCTAGTGAGATTTGCATGCTGAGTCCCGCCCGTTCCGGGTATAAATAGGACCGGCATCGCTAACTTCATTCATATTTTGCTGAGGAGCCAAGAGTGTATCCCGGTCTCAGCGGTGGCTCAGGCCTGTGGCCAGGGGACGTAACGTCTCCGTTCCCTCCTTCAGGAAACGGGGGTTACAATAGTAACCTAGATGTTCCCTATCAGTCAGTCACGTTCTACGTTACGTCGGACTGATGTCATAGGGTCCCTATGGAAAGTGCCACAGGTACTGGCCGTGTTACGAGAATCGGAGATGCAGATGTTGGCAAGCAGTGGCGTGCCAATAACAACTGCCTCCACGGACGTAACCTAACCAGCGCACCGCGTAAGCCGACTTAGGCCTCCACGCCCATCGGGATGGAGAGGAAGGACAACGTGAGGAAGGTCTAAGCTGCTGTTCCTGCGTGAGCCTCACGGGGAAGAGAGCTTCGGATCTCAATTCCGCAGATCAGCTCGACCCGCTTAGTTGTCTACGCTGGGGGAGCGTACAGACGCTACGGAGACCACACCCTGCCCAAGGGGGAGGTAATGTGCAGTAGTACACATATGGACTGACCCGAGGGGCAGTACGACATATGGAAAGTCCCTATGGTAGGTCCTACCCCCCAGGGAGGAACGCATACCAAAGAGACTGGCAGAGCAGAACTGCCAAGGGATCACCTGTTTGTTCCCAGCCCAGAGGAAGAAACTGGCTCCACTCGGAGATTGTAGAATCTCGCGAATGTATTAGGTGTCGCCCAGCCCGCAGCTTTACAGATGTCTGTCAGAGAGGCACCACACACCAACGTCCAGGAGGAAGCAACACCCCATGTGGAGTGAGCCCTCACCCCCAGGGGGCATGGCTCACCCTGAGCCTGATATGCCAGGGTGATGGCATCCACTATCCAGTGGGCCAACCTCTGTTTGGAGACAGCCTTTCCCTTCTGCTATAAAAGACAAAGAGCTGCTCAGAGCTTCTAGCGGTCCACATAAACACGTAGTGTGCGGACGGGACACAGCAACGCGAGGGCTGGGTCTGCCTCCCCCCGGGGCATTTCTTGCAGGTTCACCAACTGGTCCTGAAAGGGAGTGGTGGGAACCTTGGGCACATATCCAAGCCGGGGCCTCAGGACAACGTGAGACAAAGCCGGCCCAAATTCAAGGCACAATTCACTGACCGAAAATGCCTGCAGGTCCCCTACCCTGTTAAAGGAAGCGAGCGTAGTCAGGAGCACTGTCTTGAAAAACAAGGTCTTGAGGTCAGCTGACTCTAGGGGCTCGAAGGGAGCTCTCTGTAGGCCTGAGAGAACGACAGAGAGGTCCCAAGAGGGAAAGAGGGGCGGCCTGGGAGGGTTTAACCTCCTGGCCCCTATCAGGAACCTGATGACCAGGTCGTGCTTTCCAAGAGACGGGGACATGATGTGCTGCAATGGTGGCGACATACACCTTCAAGGTAGAGGGGGACAGCCGCTGCTCCAACTTATCTTGAAGGAAGGAAAGCACAGAGCTGATCGGGCAAGTCCAGGGGTCTTCCCGACGGGAAGAACACAACTCAGAGAATATACTCCACTTCAAGGCATATGCCAGCCTCGAAGAGGGGGCTCTAGCCGAAGTGATAGTGTCTACCATCGCTGGTGGTAGGCCACTTAAGCATAGCCGGAGTTTGGGGGGGGGCATTGCCCCCCCAGACCAGAGCCAATTAATGCCTGCCTTGTGCTTTGAATATAATTTTTTTTATTACAGAATTCATATTTTCACTAGTCTTATCTTTTTAGTTCTGTGTATAGAATGAGTAAGATATGGCTAATTAATTTTTAATTACTGTATTTAATTTTTTATTACTGTAGCTTTATTACATTCTCCCGCGATTTGCGAATCTCAAAGTATCGCTGTACGTGAGTGGACGCTCTTCTCGTTATGTTTTATGCGCTGAATAAACAAAATGTACATTCATCGGTTTTATTTAATAAATCCACTACTAAAAGTATGGCGTTTTCTAATTCTACTTCAACTATCAATTCCATTGCTGCTAATACTACCACAGCAATCGAGGCCGCATCAGAGAACAACGCCGGCCCTGGAACCAGCAGCACTGCCACCGTGTCAGCGGAGATACCCTTTCAATCTGCCACAACTGGATCAAAGATATTGTAATGTCTGAAGTAGTTCTATGACAGGTCAAGGGAGGCTCTGTTTATGAACTTTAATCGGAACGAAGAAGAACACACTGTAACAAGCGCACCCATCTAACACACTCGCTTTTTTTCGCCGCACTTCTGAACTCCCCGTGTTAACCCTATCACTGCCGATACAAAATAAAACTGCAACTATAAAGAGTCTGTTCCATTTGCTATTCTTTGTATAAAGTCATTGTTCATTGTAAATGTATTTTATATGTAGAATGTATGTGTTGAGCTAAATCTCAGAAATGGGTTAAGAACTACAATTCCCAGAGTGCACCAGCAGCAAACTGACTGCTTATCACCTGATTAGTAATTTTCACTGATTGAGAGCACCTGTTAAAACATGGAGGTTCTCATTCATTCAGGAAAATAAACTTCAGAGAGAAGACACACCAAGTTCCCTCGACAGTTCAGTCCCAAAGACGCCAATGGTCGGGGAAATGTTTATTTAATTTCATTGTGTTTGAAATGCTGTGCGAAGTATGTTTAAATGTTTAACTACTGTGTAGTTTGGTTTAGAAACACATTGCAGCATTGACTTCATTTGTTTTTCTGTTTAAATGAGTGTCCTTTGGAGATTGAATTAGAGGAGGACTTGACAGTATGATATATAAATATGATATATAAAAAAACTGAGCTTGTGGTCTGTCCAGGAGCCCAAGGCAGCATGCCCGACCACCTCGGGACTCAGTCCCGTAACCAGTGTTGAAGTGGTCTCATATGCATTATCCCTAGCGGCGTTACAGCGGCTGTGGACGACATATGCCCCAGGAGCCTCTGAAACTGTTTCAGCCTCTTTCCACCTGACTACTGTCAGGCAGTTCAACACTGACTGTGCACGTTCGTTGGTGAGATGTGCTGACATGGAGACCGAGTCCAACTCCAAACCGAGAAAAGAGATGCTCTGCCCAGGGGAGAGCTTGCTCTTTTATGTTTATGTTTATTTGTTTATTTGTCATTACACATGTACAAGTACAGTATAACGAAATGAAGTTTGGAGAAAGCCTCTGGGCCGCAGCCATTTCAGGCGCCGCCACACGCTCTCCAGAAATACAAGAATGCAGTTTAGCAAGCATTACATAGCAAACAAAGCATAACATAACACAGTACACAGTACAACGCAGCCGTGTGGTACCCACATTTTTTGGCGGAAAATGTGGCGAACAAAAGGAAACAAAAGATTCTCCACCCGGCCCTCCTCCGGGGGAAGGAGTGGTGCCCTCACCAGCTCCTGGCAACGAGCAGTTCCTCCCACCTCCGGGTCGCCTGTCTCAGGGCCGCTTAGATTTTCTCTTGGAGGGTTTAGCGGGCTGGACGGGATGCGTTGCCTTCCTGTGGGGGGTAGGGGCTGGACGGGAGGCCTCCAGTCTGGCCGGACTCTTTGCAGCCGCAGGGGGACCCCCTCAGCGACGAGCGGGCTGAGGGACAACCCGCGGTGGTTTGGCAGAATCCCACCGGGGCAAGATGTGGCTTATCGCCTCAGTCTGCTTCTGCACTGTCGAGAACTGCTGAGCGAAGTCCACGACAGTGTCGCCGAAGAGGCCATCCTGGGAGATGGGGGCCCCCGAGAAAGCGAACTTTGTCGGCGTCCTTCATCTCAGCTAGGTCCAGCCAGAGATGGCGCTCCTGGACCACAAGTGTGGACATCGTCTGGCCGAGGGCCCGCTCCATGACCTTAGTCGCCCGGAGGGCGAAGTCAGTCGTGGTGCGCAGTTCCTGCATCAACCGTGGCTCAGACCTACCCTCGTGCAGCTCTTTAAGAGCTTTTGCCTGATAGACCTGCAGGATGGCCATGGCATGGAGGGCGGAAGCTGCCTGTCCAGCGGCGCTGTAAGCCTTGGCCTGGACAGGAGGCGCGGACGATTGCGCTAGGTGGCAGCATTTTGCGGGCACAAGTGCACCGCAACTGCATGCTCCACCTGGGGAATGTCCGCGTAACCCTTGGCAGCCCCGCCATCGAGGGTAGTGAGAGCGGAGGAAGCTAGAGAGTGGCTTCGGGTAGTAAAAGGTGCCTTCCACGACTTAATGACCTCCTCATGCACTTCCGGTAAGAAAGGCACCGGGGCGGAGCGAGGCTGTGAACCGCGCTCCGCACCAAGAAACCAATCATCCAGCCGCGGGCGCTCAGGTAACGGTGGAGGGTTCCACTCGAGCCCGATACCTGTGGCAGCCTGGGAAAGCATGGCCATCATCTCCTGATCTGATCCCATGCGAGCAGCGACCCCGAGGGGGGCTGCTCGGCTTCCTCACTCGAGGATGACAGCCCACTCTCCGATGCAGTGATCGACATCCGATCCTCATTCGGAGCGCCAAATGAGACCCGAGGCACCTCACGTGAAGGACCTGGCAACTAGACGGCACACGGTGTGCAAGAGGAGTGGGAGGTTCGTGGGGGCTGGCCCGACGAAGTAGCTCCCACTATAACCCTCAGGTCTCCCAGAGTGCTAATTCACTAAATAATGAGAAAGTTTCTTATAATAATGACTTAGTATCTTAAAATAATGAGAAAGTTTCTCATAATAATAACTTAGTATCTCGAAATAACGAGAACGTTTCTCATAATAATGACTTAGTAACTTTTTCCTCAACCTTGAACTTCAATAAGTCCAAGTCCAGGTCTACTTACTGACGATCATCTTCAAGCTATACTGAGGGTCTCAACTGTTTCCTCTCTCAAGCCAAATTTGGCTCAGCTAAGTAAGAGGAAGATCTGCAGGTCTCTGGCAGCAAAAAGTAGGCAAGACAAGTCATATTCAGAAGAACCGTTCATGTTCTTCAATATTCTGTTTATGTTCAGGACAGTTCATGTTCAGAAGAACCCATTGAAGTTAAAGAACTGTCAATAATGACGTTTGAGAAAATATTTTTTTGTGGAATACTTGATGTGGCCCAGCCTCACCCAGACTCTGCCTCCTTCAGCCCCCAGATCATTTGAGTTTGAGACCCCTGCCCTAGACCATGATTTTAACCACAATTTATCTTCTCTGGTCTCTGCATACCTTCTACTTTTGCTTCATTGTCATCAGGAGAAGAGCTGATAATAACAGTTGATACAGAACAGGTCATTTTCTTGTCATTTTCTTGCTTTTATCTCAAACATTCTTGAAAAATGAGTTCAATCCACTTTTCTCACACAGAATGACTTGCTTGACAGTAACCAGTCTGGCTTCACATGTGGACACTATGAATACCCTAACCTGCAGACTGTTGCTGAAACTCTTCAGCTGACAAGAACCAACTCCAAATCTGGACCCATTTGCTACCTTTGACACTGTAAACCACCAGATCCTTCTGTCCACCTTTTCTCCCTTTCTCAATTATTTCTCTCAGGCACAGTACTAACTACACAGATCTTGTAAGGTTAATATAAGTTAGTAAAATAAGTTAATATAATATTATCATTAGCTGAGACAAAAAAAAAAAAGTAAAATAAAAACCTGCTCTGGTGTTGGTTCCTCCTGCAGTGTGTGACTCAAACATCAGACCTGCATCACTGAAAACCCCCATACTGTCCCTTCCACCTCCTGCCGTACAGCCCGTGTCATGCTTCTCTACGACGTCCCAGATCTAGAGGTGCAAAAAAATACACCAGTCTTGTAGATTTTATGCCAGAAACATGGGTTAGGAAATGGTAATGGGTTGAGAAAATGTAATTCATTCTTGAAATTTGACTTAAAACAGCCACCCCACATAGATCTTTTAAAATGCAATGTAAGAACTTTTCTAAGGAAGATCTCGTAATATTACACAACCACACCGATAGATAGTGTCGGATATGCTTGTGAAAGACACAACGGAGTTGCTTCCTCCTGGCTGGCAGGCTCAATAATGAACTGACTACCACTGCAAAAAGAGTACTTCTCTGACTTTTTCTATTTTTCACAGTTTATTCACCGATTCACTTTGTACCCTGACTGCAAGTCATTTTCTGCCGGCACCCATTTCCCCAAGGTCTGAGGCTGGCAACAAACACTCATGAGATATGTTCGCTGTGATTTCTGATGAAGATCTTTCACCTTTGTCTGAGTTAGTCTGTTTTTGTTAAGGACATGCACAGCCTTGTCGACCACCACCAGCCCAACTTTTGCTCCAGGATCTCCAGTTATGTGCAGCTTGACTTCATCTCCTGGTTCATATGTATTCATCTTGTGCTTCACCTCAAGGTTGAGCTGTAAAAGCAAGAGACACAGATTCAGATCTAGTTGATTAGCGTATTAATTATTTATTGTGTTGTTTCACCCACCGTTCCGATACACGTGTCTTTCATATCGACCCAGACTGAATCAGAAACCACCTCAGTCGAGCCCACATGATAATAAGCCACAAAGCGGAAGGACGGCACCATTTCTTTGGTTACAGATAGAGACAGAGTCACTACTTCTTCTCCTTTCCTCTTAAACCTGTTTGCTTGAATGATCTGACCTTTACTTAAGATCTGAAAATGAGGCAGACAAGTAGAAAAGACTTAAGCACTTTATTGTTTCAAATACAAGCTATGGTAGAAATCAAATAAATATATATATATATATTGTGACGGGTGGAGCCAACGACAGACACAGTGGGAGTGGTGATAAGCCCCAGAGAGTTTATTCAAATCAAAGTGTCTAAATAAACAGGGGACCTGGTGTCCTCGTTGTGCAAAACGTTCTGTGATGGAGGGGAAGTGACAAGGAGGATGGGTCCAGGAGAGGGGCGGGGGTCCGACGGTCGCGGGTGTTTCCCTCTCATCCGATGCGCGGAGGACGGCGGCTTCGCATCCGGCGGCTCGTCCTCTCCTGACGCTGAACTGCGGGGAAACGGCGGCCCGGCATCCTGGCCCGTCAGCCGCGCGGCGAATTAGACCCGCCGACTCCCTTCCTGAACCCACAAGGACACCAGCGTGCATGCACGGGGAAGGACCCCCTCCTGAGGAGAGGCGCGCTCGTTATTTATCAGCGGCGGTGGTAAGGCTTCATGGAACTCAGGTGTGCCCCACCAACCGCCGCCAATTCTCCTCATTACCGCGCCCCTCCTCTCTTCACACCCACTCCAGTCGGGAGCCTGACGAAGGGTGGCGATGCGAGTGACGGGGCGGCGTCAAAATCAGGGGAAGGCAGCCGTTCCGTCACAAAATACAGTGGAGTTCGGTTACGTTGACGGCGTCGGGGGTCTGGAAAAAGCATCGAGATAACCGTTTCGCGAAATAACCCATACACCATATATTATATATATTAACATAGGGGAGCGCGGGGACAAACGTAACACTTTTTGGTTTTAGCCAAATAATGAACAAAGTAATTTGGTTAGACAAACCATATTTTTATACAAACAACACACAAGCCACTCCTACAAATGAGCACTGGTTTCTGAACCTACCGTTTCTGCGCAGTATCGCCAAAAGCGCGAGGAGTGAAATGTGACAACTTACCCCGTGAGCGGGGCTCGTTGTAACAGACAGCGGGTTAGTTGTAACACCATGTTATCCAATGGGTGTCCATTGGCGTATTTTTATTTCTTAATAAAAGTTGAGTCTTAATGATTATAAGCATAACTTATGAATTGGATATATTTTTTTCTTTTATTTATTGCATTGTTATGCTTTGAACAATGTAATGAAAAACGTTTTAATAGGTTAATACAATGCAAAATACATGATTTTTGATGCAGCCTATTCAATGCGGCTTAGTTGTAACACCGTGTTACAACTAACCCCGCGGTGTCGTGTTCACTTCAGGACCGGCTAGCAGTCACTGTGTTTTTCACATCTTTCAAAATGGTACCATCTTTTAGCCAAGAAGATGGTAATCATAACAATATAAGGTTGGACTAACAGACTTTCACACATTCTTTGAAAATCGAAAAACAACTACTATAACAAAAAATATTTACATGCTGCCAAAATAGTTTTTCCTGTGGTTCTCATCCAAATTTCGCTGAAATTTCTCGAAAGATTGCCAGAAGACGTGTGCAAACAGTGTGATGAAAAGCCCGTTAGCATGTCACATTTAAGACCGTGCAACTATCTAAAAAGTCCGTGTTACTATTTACCCCGCGTTACTTTGTGCCCCACGCTCCCCTACAACCCATATACTATATTACCGATTTCCCCACATATATTTGTTTGATGAAGCGATCGGCTGAAATGTTCAGAGTCTCATAGGCATCAGAACTGTGCGCATTTGAGTCTTAAACAACGAATCCACTTGCTGCTGTTTAACCGCAGCGCTTTCTCCACAAATCACTTTGAAGACAAGGTTGTGCCTCTTTTTTAAACGATTCAGCCATCCCGGATTTGCTTTAAAGTATAGTCAAATTCTTTGCAGCAAGAATGTCCGCCTTCTCCATCAGCAAGGGACCATTGACGGAAGGCTTGTTGCTCGTGTATTTCTGAACCACTGAAACACTGCATCGTCCACATCTTTGAGATTGATTGTCCAGTTTTCTCTTAACACCTCCAGACATTTTTAGAAGAAAAAAAAAACACAGAATACCTGCAGTGTGTTTTCCCTCAGATCAACGTGAGTAAACTGTCGCTGAAGTGAGCGCGCGTTCGACCTGCAACGCAAACTCAGGGAACGAGGTACACTCATGAGTTACGAAATAGCCATGTGAAGTGGATAATTTGTCTCTCATTTATGCTCGAGATACTAGATTTCGGCGACATTAAGGAATCGACATAACCAACAGGAAAATACTGAGACAAATAGGGAGTTTGGCCGTTCCACTTCAAAATCGTCTACATAATAGTATTGGCGAGTTATCCAAGATAAGTGAACTCCGCTATATATATATATATATATATATATATAATTATTTAATACATTTAAGTGCAGCTGAATACGATATAACCAAAATCTTTACCATGTAAGTGTAATCTTGATCTCTGACTCCTAGATTTTGTCCAGTGTTGAGATGGACTGTCATTTGATCATCGATCTGAAGTTCTGCAGCATCAATGCCGATGTGCAGGTAGTTTTTGGAGTCGTCTTTAGTCTTGTAGATCTGAGCCGTCATCGTCTCCACTGCCTGCTGTTCATCTCTTAGTTGTGGATCTTTAGTTTTTGCCTGGATAGAATACGTTTAAGTTGCTTTAGAAAAAATGAAAATAATCTGCTAACTGAAGCGCTGATTCCCAGGGAAGTGTTTCTTGAATGCAATGCAAGTCAAACGCATGAAAATGTAAAAAAGAAATGCTGGGTACAACATGTTACACTGTAAATTCGGTGTACTAATGGAGTACTTTCTGAGTCATAATCTAAAACGTTAACAAACTGACTGAACATTAGTTGAGATGGCAGATCTTACCGTGATCTGCAGTGTGGAAGATCCTCCTGGAGTGTTGATAGTTACTTTAGCAATTCCATTGGCTCTAGTTTGACTTCTGACCCCTCCAGGATTGACCTCCACTTCCACATGTTCAGCAGGAGTCTGATCAGGATTTGTTACATAAACCTTTTTTTTTTTTTTTTTGAGATAAAAATTTATAATTATTCCATAGTTTCTAAAACCATCAGGTTCTTAACTTAATAGTTACCATGTTTTTGACTGTAAATCAGTGGCAAATATTCAGGATGAGATTATGTTGATAGTATCATACATTTGAGAAATGCACAATTTTATGTGAACGATCATATTTTGATTGGTCTTGAGTGTTTCAAAATCTGCTGAATTTAGTGCACATGCTTGCTGCAGTGGACATGTCCCACAATGGCCATTCACACAGAATGTGCTTTTGCATTCCTTTGTGCTGCTTTTAAATTAGTTTTCTATTTAAACCTGCCCTAGACAAATGGCTGCTGCTCCAACTCTCACTGTTTTTCAGCACCTCATGCATGAGTGCTGCGTTTTTAGAAGAAGCCTCTCTTGACAATTAGCGCTGCGCTCTGACAATTTGTACAGGTATTTAAGCTAAACATTTAAAGGTAATTTCCAATTTTTACGATAGTTTACTAGTATTTTGGTGCTGGAACAAATGAACAGATAACCCATTTCTTGGGTTTTGAAAAGCAAAAAAAGTGTATTTTACCAGAATATTAAATTTGCCATGTTTATTGTGTGAAATCAGCTTTTTTTTAATACCGAGACACTGAAGGGCATCCCAGGTTTGAAGAATTGTGGTGTTTTTTTGAAGTGGATGTTGTACGGTGACGTCACAATTTGAATGCCTCTCCTCTGAGCTTCCACCATTTCACTGCCTGAAACACACACACACACACACACACACACACACACACACACACACACACACGATTAGCCTCTCATATACAATCACACACACACGTAAACATACAGATGTTCAGTATCTGTTGAGTCTTACCACTTTCTGTTAAAAGATTGACTGAAATATAGATTGATTGTCCAACCAGCTGGTTCATATTTGGAAAGGTCTTATTGATCATCTCTCTTCTCAGTTCTGCAGTTCCTTCTCCATTCATTATCTGTTCATTTATGAGAAAAAAAAAAAAAACTACAAAATTCATTGGTGTTTACAACATCAAGGTCATGGGTTCGATTCCCAGGGAGAGCAAGAACTGATTAGAATGTCAATGTGTTTCTTGAATGCAATGCAAGTCACTTTGGTTAAAAGCGGCTGATAAATGCATGAATGTAAATGTAAAAATGTAACTTCTTATCTAACTTTAAGGTGAGGAGAAATGAGATTGATCACATGGTTTAATTTCTCTCACCTGAACTCTTTGAAGAGAAGAAGGAAGACCTGTTTTCTTCTCACCGTCCATCACACCAAACACCACAAATGCATTTCCTGTCACCTCCTTTCCAAACAGATATCTATAAAAACACAGACAGATTCTGCTGCAGAAACAAATGAATGGTGACGATAACTGCCTCTGATCCACATCCAAGAGTTTTAGTTGTTTACTGAAGATTAATTATTGGTATCAAGTGCTGCATCAGTGCTGGCAGTTCACATTAGTCAAGCTCACATCAGCTGACGCTCAACTGATCCTTGTCTTCCTATAGGAATATGATGTCTGTCACAGAATTCCTATTTAGCTGCCTTTTCAGTTATCCTAAAGCAGCATTTCATTGTGTTATTTACAATCCTCAGCTCTTTTCCACATCCAGAGTTTAGCTTCTTGCATTCCCTAATGTCATCTGTCATCATAAAGATGTCTTTCATGTTGTTGCTTCAGTTTAGTTTATATAGGTTTTGTTTATATAGTGTGTGTGTGCGTGTGCGTGTGTGTGTGTGTGTGTGTGTGTGTCCACCTTAAATAAAATAAATAAACATATGTTGTCTTACTTGGCTTCAATGTCGACTGTCAGACTCTGATCATCCACATAGTAGAATGACTTACTGGGTTTTAATTTCACTTCAAATGTTGGAAGAACTAAAATCAAGCAAAACAAAATATATATTTAAATACATAATTTGAAAAAGAAATGCAAAGCCACTCATGTTGGACTAAACAGTTACATTAACATGTTTGAAAGTTAGTTTCGATGGCAAAGCCTTCTTCTGTTTGTTAAATCCTCAAGAGTGTCATAGAATATTGTGTTTTATTCTCTCATATATTCAATGAGAACGAATGGCTACACATTATCTTGTACCCCTGTATCTGTTACACAAGCTTGTTTGTGTAAACAAGGCGTTGTGTGATGCGTAAAAATGAGGAGTGCAGGTTTCAAATGAAACTCTTCTTTATTAAAATAAAAAAACAAGACTTTAAATATAAACAAAAGACGGCACGCTTGTGCGAAACCCTGGAAATGAAGCAACACGGAAACATCAACACACTTCGGCATAACATAGTCAACGATTGATAAAGACGTGGGAAACATGAGGGATAAATCTGAACAGCTGAACGACTAAAGAGAGGAGTAACTGACAATGACAGATGTGGGAACAATACAGGAAGTACAAAGGAAGGGCACAGGAAGTGAACAGACACAACAAGTCTGACACACACCCAGTTGTCTTGTTTTAAAAAAAAATATTGTATTTGTTTTCATACCCAACACACACATTTTATTGACACAGGTCTTACCATATTCTTTGACCTCAAAGTCTGCAGTAAACGTCTTCTGAGGAGTGTCTGTGAACCGAGTGACAACCTTCCACATCCCAGTACTGAAAAACACAGAATACAAACATTTAGGCTTTTATGGCATTAAACCAGATGATAACACCATAAATTAGACACTAGGTAATTCAAAATGTGTTGTTGGTTCATGGTCTACCCAGCTAACAATGTTTGGTTCCCAGAACGTTCTGGGAATGTTAGTTTCTTGTTCGCAGAACGTTCTGGGACCCAAACATTATAACATTCCCTATAGGTTCGCCAGAAAATTTCTTTACGTAAATAAAATGTTCTGAGAATATTCTCTTAACCTCTAAATCTAGATATGCCTGCACTCAAATAATCAGTCTACATCTTCTAAATTACTTATTGCTCAAAAACATTAGAATGAATAGAAACTTATTACAATAAGTAACATTTATTGAAACAATCTCTATAATCTTTGTAAAAACATACATACACATATAAGCCATGAACATATTTAAACACATATTACACAATTGTATTTACAAAATGTAATTATGAACATGAATATTCTTTAACCCTGGAGAACCCAAGAACCCTTTTCATCTTTGGAAAATTATGAACTATGCATTACTGCTATAAATTCACTGAACACCAAAATGTCCACTTTTTAAATTTTAACCCTTTATTCCCTAATTTAGGATTAGGGTCAAATTTGACCCATTGGGCTTTAGGCGAACCAAACTACAGTGATGGACTGTTTTTAGCGAGGAGTTATAGTCAGACATTTTCTCCGAAAAGAATCCAAAAATGGTCTCAGTTTCCAAAGTCAATCCTTTTTTAATCTTTCACTGGCCATTTCGTTGTCTACAAAGTGGATGACAGAGAGTATCACGTTGAATCGGTTGGGACTCATTACGTCTGCCACAGGCCCATGACGAGCTTCACTTTCCCAGTACTGACGTACTCCAGACATTTGAACTAATCCCATCCTGAGATGCATTCCTAGAACGTTCTATCTCCTTTACTATCGTGTCTACACATTTCCCATGATTTTGAACACTGTATTGATTGGTATGCTCAACAATATTTTCCAACGCATCAAGGGAAACAAAGCATCGAAAGTAAACCAGTCTGTCGTTGCATCCTGGTAAGACTCAACCTGTTCACCTTCAAAGTTCACATTAGGCAACTCAAAGCCTTTCTTTCGCCAACTGTAAGTTTTTGCGGCACGATTTGGCTCCATCTGTGTGCTAGCAGTCTCGGCAAACGGCACATCTTCATCACTAGAGTCATTGTCTTAGTCGCTGTCTTGGGCAGAAGATTCACCACCATCACTTTCATGTTGTTGAAACAACTCATCAGAATCGCTATTGATGTCCAATTCAGGGCTAAAGTCACGATCATCAGCTTCAAGTTGCTCCAATACTTGTATTAGAGTGATCTTTCTCTGTTGCTTTCCCTGTCCTGAAAAGGGAGCAAACATACTCCCTGAAAAGATATACTACTTTATTATTCTCTGGCCCTGTCCTACTGAGGTAACTTAGTAAAATATATTATACAAATTAATTTATTTCAAGGCTTTTGCCAAATACAGGACTGTCACCATTCTCCATCAAAGTCACTCAAAGAACCAAAGGGTCATTTTTGACCCGACATTTTTTTAACTAGCTCAGAGTTGCTAATATATCTAAAAAGAATACAAAACACACTTCTGGGCATTCTACAAGCTAATACTAAATAGATTAACAAAAAATAAACAATTTTGCCAACCGCCGGTTTGCTGAGAAGACGATTTTGTTTGGGTAGGTTTCCAGCTCAACAAAACAGCTTGTGGTCAGCCATCTTGTTACTATCACTCTGCCACTTGTGAGTTCAATATTCATCCACTAGGAGTCTCTATGCAGGGGCCAGAAGGTGTACTCTGGGCTTTTGAATTATGGATTTGAATTATTTGATTATTATGGATTCAAACAAAATATTTGAAAGGTCAAATGCTGCTCATCTAACCGCATTCAAATCATCAGTTGTTTCGTCATTTTATTCAAGACATGAATGCAGTCCCGGATTTTCCAGGAAAATTCGTACAACTAAACTCTAAAAACATTCTGCACTAGCATCATTTACTGGCAGATATATTTTTCTGGCTTGTGGAACTAACGGATGTTAGATGCGGTGAATAATTTTCTGGGAAAGTTCTCTGTAAATTTCAAAATTATCCCAAAAAAAAAAAAAAAACCTGCAGGGAAAGTTCCCAGAACGTTCTTATTTGGTTCCCCAAAAAATAACCAAATGGGAACGATAGGGGAACGTTCTGTGTAGCTTCAGCAATGTAAGCATTTTACACACCTGGCAACATCAGGGATGGCGTATTTTCCAGATAGCATCCCTTTCACTGTCAGCTTGTCTGATGAAACTGTGATGTCCTGTGGATTCTAAAAAAAAACAGAAATCAGCATTAGCACTGTGTTTGTCACAAATGTATGTGTGTGTGTGTGTGTGTGTGTGTGTGTGTGTGTGGTATAGGGACCAAAGTGCTATGTCATCATTGTGTGTGTGTAAAAGAAGTAAAACTGTTACCATGACTTCGACTGTGATTCCAGACTGACTGAGTGATTTCATGTTGGGCATCAGAGAGAAAATCCTGTAATTGACTGCAAAATAGTTCAAAGCAAAAACTGAAATATTAGTTCTGATGTTTTTTCCTTCAGATTAAAACCCTGATTAACGCTGCCGCCAGTTTAATAATTATCAGGATTTTCATGCTGATGCAACATGTTTAAAGTTCACATTGTGCATTAATTCACTCTATATTTGTCATGTTTTTAGCTCGTACCTCTGCTAGCAGGTGTGTAGATGGGTTTGTCTGTCTGTACAAATATATATCCAGACTGGAATGAGACCATGATCACTTTCTCCAGAGTGACTGTTGGAAATTGAGCTTCTAGATACACATACTGTTTCTCCAGAGGATCATCAGAGAAAAAATTCTGATCATCAGGAATCTGGAAAACAGAAAACAAATTCATCGTTTGCAAATTTTGATTAAAAGGAATTTTTTAGCTTATTTACAAACTAAATTGTATGATTGTTGGTTAATCACACACTGTGCATTACATAATTTGCCATCACCTTTATATCTGTCAGGATCTGGTAATTGTTGACTGCAGTCAGTGTCACTGATTTGGACAGTATCTCTTTGTCTTTGCTTGGGTGGTTCTTCACTGAGATCCTTACAGTCAGATCTCTTCCAGAATAATCCTGAGCTTCCACAAACACGTTCTCTGAGGAACCCACTCTCAGCAAATTAGGAGCTGACAGAACAAACCTGAGCAGATCAAATCAGAGCGATTGCAATCTTAAAAACAGATCTATTAGAGACTCTATGAACAAACGGTGTGTTTAATACTCACAGCGGGTCACACAGTGTGAGGAGGGGTGAGGAGAGAAGAACAACAGTCAGACACAGCAGCTTCACGTCCATCCTGCCTCTGTGTGTGTGTGTGTGTGTGTGTGTCTGTGAACCTGCAGCTGCTCAGATTTATACCCTCAGATTTCATTGACCCTCAGAGTCCAAACTGCTCTCTCTCTCTTTTTTCCTGTTTGTTTGCTTTTTGTTTGACTTGAAATCACACAAGTAAACACAATTAATTTAAGTTCACCCATGTAAAATATAAAACTATTGAAAGTAATAATTTAAACAAACTGTTTTGTATTTTTATTCCCTACATAGAGTCTTGATTTACCCCAGAAACTGATTTTTTTTAGCATTGGCACTCTGAATCAAAGACCGTGTTTCAGATTTATACACTACTTTTTTAGCGTCTCTTCCTGTAAGCTTGTCATTGTTACTTCAACAAATGGAGACCATTTCATGATCAGGAGGCTTGAAACCAAATATGCATGTTTATCATTATTGTGGAAAATGTTATGAACACTTTTGCTGTGTCAGTCAAATCAAGTACAGATTTCCCGTAAATGACCTACTAATACAGGAATGTAAATGTAACCTTTGGTAATTTGGCAGCTGCTCTGTTGATCGTTTAAGGGTCGCGAAATGTGTAAACAGCACATAACGATGTTCTTTGAGTTCTAATGTCACTGCAGAAGATTTTTAGGTTTCAAATTTTTATTAACATCTCTATAGTGATTTAAAAACCTCACAAAGCCAAACTGAAGATCAATTTTTCTGAACTATTGAAGAATGTTTAATTTTAACCATGTAGACAATAAGCTTGAAAAATCTCAGTAGCAAGAATTTAAACACATTAAACTGCAAATTAAAATTTTCTGATATTAACATTTGTGATAAATATACGTGAAAAAAAAGATAAATTCTCTTCTATTTCCATGCATGAACGATGCTGTCCATCTCTTCACACTTGGCATTACTAATTTCTTTCCCTTTTGAATATCAATAAATGTAAAACATCAACTCCAAAAGTTTAGAAATTCAATGTTGATTTTTATCAAGTTTAGGTCAAGAAATGTAACCATTTATAAAAAAAATAATAAAATAAAATAAAATAAAAATATGAAAGATCAAAAATGTCCACCGTGTTTGGGGCAAATTAACAAGTATGTGAATATATTTAATAATATATAAAATGGAGTTTAAATAATGTGTTAAAAGTCATATGTAAAGTGGTAAAACACACCATGGTCTGTTGTGTTAATCGCATTTGCATGCATGATATTGCAGGGAAGAGTTATGTCAACGGCAGCACTTTTTTATAACTGTCGCATCAATGGCTGCTGCGTATTAGAAACGTCTCGGGTTACGTATGTAACCCTGGTTCCCTGAAGGGGAACGAGACGCTGCGTCAAAGTGCTAGGGGAAATGCCTGACGATATTCTTCTGAAGTATTATGAAACAAATGCGTGTGAATGCACGTGCGGGTCGGTGACGTCATGAACCAGGTCATAAAAGGGGGCACCAGAACCCGGAACAACAGCTTGATTGTCTGAAGCAGGCCCGGAGGCGCAAGGAGCTGAGGCTGAGACGCAGCGTCTCGTTCCCCTTCAGGGAACCAGGGTTACATACGTAACCCGAGACATTCCCTTTCATGGGAACTCGAGCTGCGTCAAAGCGCTAGGGTAACGATATGCCCACGCCACCTCAGTGACGCCGGCCGTAGGAGTGTCGCAGCTCGCTGCGAGCACCCTCGTTCCGAAAGCGGAGAGAGGTCAAGATGATAAACCCTCATGAATGTGTGCGGCGAGGACCAGCCAGCCGCATCACAGACATCAGCCAAGGAAACTCAGAGGAAGCCTTGGAAGCAGCCACGCCCCGAAAGTGGGTCTGAAGAGACAGTCCAGCCGACTCCAGGTGAGAAAGATAGCCTCAGCTATCCCCCTTCCCCGATAGAGGCCGGGACCCACTCGAGGATCCCGAAGAAAAGCTGGTCGGACCCATGCTACAGGAGGATCCTGGTGGACATAGAACCCAGTGCTCACACTGGGATGACCTTGTTCTTAATACCTGGCCATGATCACCAAAGGGGGAGAGGACAGAACCTCTAGCCACAGAGGAAACCGGGACCGAGGGCGAGTCCCCCAGAGGTATGAGGTAAGCAGAGCAGCCACATAAACCTCTCGAAAGAAGAAGCTGTTGGCCAGTTGTCGACAATTGGCGAGTTGTCGTTATCCCATAAGGTTTCAGAAATTACGTGAAGAGGAGGAGTTCATTTTTTTAAATAATGGAACATTTGTCTGCGAGCCAGATGCAACCATCAGTAGAGCCACATTGGTTCCTGACCCCTGCTCTAGTGCTTGGAAACAGTGTTCCGAAGCATTGCTTTGAAATGGGGCTGTCACGTGACCTGTGGGAACGAAGCTTCATTACCTCACTAACACGTCACGACGGACTCACAGAGCACATAGATTGAGCCATCCCATAGTGCACGGATGTTTGACTACACAAATTAATACATCGAAAATTAAATAATGTGTATAAAAGATGCAAAAAACATGTCAGATGGATTGCACCAGCAAAACTGTTGATTTCACACTGAAATTATGTTACTGCTGCATGAAGATTAGAAAAAATATATATTTACTCTCCTCATTGTACTTGTGCATGAATTATATTAAATATAATAATATTTAAAAAAATGATGGGTGGGTGTTTGCACGTTCTGAGTGTTTGCTGTGTAGAAAAAAAATATTGATCGTTTATGAATGAATGCACCTGAGGGGGAGTCAGATTTCAGTTCAACACCTGCATGTTTGATGGTGAAATTGCCAAGCTGTTCAATTCAGACACAGAAGATGATGACTTTGATGGATTCGGACGGATTGATTAAAACATAATGTGAGTGTAGCCTATTGTTAAATAGTAGAATAAAGTTTAAGCAAACTTACTGTTTTGCTTCCGTTACCTTTTTTTTGTAGACCTTATGTATAGGAAAAGTACAGAAATAGACCTGTAGTTGAGACCGGGCCTTATAATCCTTTTGCCTTATGGTGCAGTAAATGCATTTGTGTATTTTTTATTTTTTTTACCAATATGCATGTTTGTGTTTTTTTGTAAGGAACACACACACAAAAAAAGTTGCACAATACAATTAAACTTATTTACAAATAAACCTTCCAGTGAACGAAACATCTGAATGACACAGTTGGTGTTGGAATTTTTATTGAGCACCAGATGGCAGAGTAGAGCACTGTGTCAAAAGCTTTGAAGCACCATTAGTGATGTTACGTCTGACACCAACACTCCGAAGCTTGCTTCAAACTCGATTGGTCCTTGCAATGAACGTCTCAGGTTACTTACTTAACCCTAGTTCCCTTAGAGGGAACGAGACACTGCGTCGAACGCATATGGGAACGCCTCAGCGTGATTGTATCTTGAAGCGCAATTGAAACCAGGTGTGCGAGTGCACGTCGCCGAGGGTGACAGGAGTATAAGGGCACAGCATGACCCGGAAGCCTCAGCTTAACCAGTGTCTGAAACAGCCGGCCTACGTAGGAGCTGGGGCTACGAGTGTCTCGTTCCCTCTAAGGGAACTAGGGTTAGTTAAGTAACCTGAGACGTTCCCTGTCAAGGGAACGAGACACTGCGTCGAAAGCATATGGGAACGCAATACCCATGCCGCCTCAGTGCACAGAGTAGGCCAAGCTAACGTAGCTCACTACGAAAGGGCCAAGGTTCCCACAGCGGGGTTAAGGTCTAACTGGTAGAACCTAATAAAAGTATGTGGTGAGGACCAGCCAGCTGCATCACAAATATCAGCAAGGGGAGCCCCTGCGCAGAAAGCTTTAGAAGTAGCCATGCTCCGGGTAAAATGGGCGTGGACATGCAGTGGACACTGCTGACCCGCCGAATCATAAGCCAGTGAGATCCACCTGCTCATTCCCCGGGCCTCGGCCCCTGCCTCGACAGGAAGTCTGCTCCCGTGTTCTGGGATCCCGGAATGTAAGCCGCTCGGAGAGAGCAAAGCTTGTTCCGAGCCCAGAGGAGGATCCGTATGGCCAGCCTGCAAAGCTGCCGAGAACGGAGACCCCCCTGATGGTTTATGTAGGAGACAACTGCCATGTTGTCGGATTGAACTAACACTTGGTGTACCCAAAGGTCTGAGAGAAAGGCCTGAAGAGCCTTCCAGACAGCCAACATCTCCAACATATTTATGTGTAGGGAGAGGCAGCGTTCGCTCCACAGACCTTGAGCTGAGCGGTCACTCAAGACCGCTCCCCAGCCCGAGCGGGAGGCATCTGTCGACAGCATTACGCGGTGACAGACTGGTCCCAGTACGGACCCCTGGGCAAGAAACCAGGGATTCTTCCACTGATTCAAGGCTCGCAGGCAGCGCCTTGAAACCTTGATCAGGTGGGAAGGGTTCCCTGGTCTTGAGCCACCACTGCAGACACCTCATGTGGAGCAACCCTAGTTGAATTACACAGGAGGCTGCTGCCATGAGACCCAGAACCCTCTGGAACTGTCTGACAGTGATCAATTGGCCTAGCTTTATGTCGTTGACAGAAGATAGGATTGAGGAGATGCGTGCGGGGGAAAGCCGTGCTGACATCAACACAGAGTCGCATACAACGCCGAGGAAAGTAGTGCTCTGCCTCGGCCAGAGCACACTCTTCTTGGCGTTCAGTCTCAGCCCAAGTTCCTTCATGTGAGCGAGAACGACATCTCGATGTCGCACCGCCATCTCTCGAGACTGGGCCAAAATGAGCCAGTCGTCGATATAATTCAAGATCCGGATCCCTCGAGACCGGAGCGGAGCTAGGGCCGCGTCTACGCACTTGGTGAAAGTGCGTGGAGACAAAACGAGGCCAAACGGAAGAACCCGGTACTGATAATCCTTTCCCCCAAAGGCGAATCTGAGGAAATTCTGATGCTGGGGAAGGATGGAGACGTGGAAGTATGCATCATTGAGATCTATCGTGACGAACCAGTCCTCGGACCTGATCTGTCCTTCGATTTGTCTCAGCATTAGCATTCTGAATTTTCAGCCGCCTGACGCAAGCCTCTGTCCTTCTTTGAAACAAACATAGAGGGACATACTCTATGGCCTCTTTCCTCAGCAATGAATCAGCTTCCTGTTCCATGACCAGAGCCTGCTCGGGGCCCACCATAGTCGGTAGTACCCCTGAAAACCCAGGAGGACGAAACCGGAACTGGATAGCGTATCCTCCTGACACGGTACGCAGGACCCACTGAGAGATATCTGGCAGCCGTTGCCAAGCTGCCATGATACTAGGGGTATCAGCCTCTCGAGGCCGACCTCTGGACAGATATATTTTTCCACCCCGGGGCCCTGGCTGAAACCTGAGAGCCGCCGGAGTGGATGCTCTAGGACCCTCCTCAGAGGGGGCAACCCACCCAGCGCGTCCCGAGGGAGACGTGACTGAGAGGGGCTGCCTGCGGGGAGCCTGGCCCGGGCCTCTCGAGGCACCGGACCACCTACTGCGTATGCCAGACGCTGGGCTACCCCTCGAGGAAGACCAGCCCTGCGAGGCCGAAAGACATGGGCATCAGGGCCTCTTGCTCTTAGCCTTCTTGGCCTGGAGGACAGTCCTCAGATCTGTCCTCCTACCAGGAGGCTGCGGCTGCGCGCGCTGACCCGCACCACCACCCTGAGGAGGCTGGCAGGAGGCCACGCTCTGCTGCTGAGCAGCGGCGCGTTGGGAGGAGCTGCTGCTGGGCTGCGGCTGGCTCGCAGGCCCAGCTGCCCGAGAGCGGTGGGGGAGGATCTTCCTGAACGCCACCTCCTGCTTAGCAGCCTCCTGGAAACAATTTTTGGCGTCGCCGAAGAGACCAGGAGGCGAAAGAGGGGCATCAATCAGGATATTTTTATCCTTTCTGTGGCCACCAGGGCTGCCATGGCACGACTGATGGAACTGGCCGTTTCCCTAGCAGCCCTCAGAGAGAGATCGGTGGCCCTGCGCAGCTCGGCGACCGCCTCAGGGCCTATTCCCCCGCCCTCTTCGAGGTCCGAGAGCAACTCCGCCTGTTAGGCTTGCAGCAGCGAAGACGTATGCAGGCATGCTGCAGCCTGACCAGCCGTGGAGTAAGCTCTGCCCACCATAGCAGATGTAACCCGTAAGGGCTTGGTGGGCAGCGTCTGGGTTTTAAGGGGCTGCGATGAGTTGGGGGCGAGGTAATTAGCCAGCGCCTCCTCCACTCTAGGCATGCCCCCATAGCCGCGTTCTTTGGCTCCCACGAGGGTAGCATAGTTAGTGGAACCGCTGCTATGCATCCTGTGGGAGGCGGGCCGCTTCCAAGACCTCGACACCTCGGTGTGGAGGTCCGGGAAAAACTGTAAACCCCGACGCTGAGGTTGCACCCGAGCAGGTAAATAACGCTCGTCCAAACGGGATTTGGGTCGAGCGTCCCTAGGCTCAGCTGGCCACTCGAGACCAAGCCTCGCCGTTGCCCGAGTAACAACCTCGAGCAGCTCCTCAAACGCAGGTGAGGCTGATGGCGGTTCAACCTCATCCACGTCAATGCTGACTACATCCACCTCCAATTCCTCAGAACTGAAGAGGTTCAGCAAAGCGTCCTCACCCAGGTCGGAAGTAATCACCGCGTGGTGCGCTTCCGGATCCGGCGTGAGGACAGATTCAGCAGGTAAAGGAGGAGAAAGGGCATCGCCTGTCTCCAATCCCGCTGCTTAATCCAGCTGCGATCCTCATGAGCGTGACCGTCGCTGAGCCTCAGCTACAGCGGGGCCAGACCCACGAGGACCGCGAGCCTGGACAGTTCCCTCGAAAACTGCCAGGCGTGAGCGGAGAGTGCGCAGCAGCTGCTGCAGGCACTCTGCACACTCAGAGCGCTCGAGCGCTGAGTGTGCATGGTCCTCGCCCAAACAGGTGACACGAAAAGCTGAGGCTTCCGGGTCACGCTGTGCCCTTATACTCCTGGCTCATGACGTCACCCTCGGCGACGTGCACTCACCTGGTTTCAATTGCCAATATATCCTCATTTATATCAGCTTTCTAAACTGTTTTTGTGTACTCCTGCATCTGTTCCATGCGAGAGGATATTCTCTAAAGCTGGTGAAATAGTAAAAAAGAAAAAAAAGAAATCGCCTTTCACCAAAGACTGGAGAAAATAATTTTTCTGAATAAAAACCATCCCATTTCATGAACACTTTGTCTAAGCCTTCTGCATATACCCAAAGCACACCCTCTGCCACATTTTTATTTATGCATTTGTATTATTAATTAAAGAAAATGTGAACATTGTTACATAAATTATACAAGTACACAACAATATCAGTCCCACCAGTTAAGATTTTATAGAGTTCTGCTTCCCACAGCTAAGCAAGATAAAGATTTCACGCATGATACTGCCCTGCAAAAAAAAAACAACAACAACAAAAAAAAAAAACTATAGAAACCATAACAGAATTTCTATTGGATTTAATGGTTTTCATGGGAATTGTATTGGTTGTAATGGGAATTATAGTGGTCTGTACTGATGTGTGTTGGGTTCTATTGGTGGGGGCATTAAATCCTAATGGAATATGTCCCAAACACATTACAAAAAAAATATTCTGTAGCGGTTTAAATGGTAAAAGCCAATGGTTTCCATTGGTATTTTAATGGAAACCATTAGAATTTCTGTGATGGTTTCCAACTTTTTTTAAGTTGTTCTGATCTTCTGTCCTTGTCTAAAGAAATAATTACACACACACACCATGCTTAATGTTTTATTATCAAGGTGAACACATGAAATTCATCAGTATCTGTAAAGTTCACCTACATAAATGAGTTTCACAGCACTAACACTGTTTCAGCTTTGATCGTCTCGGTAAACACGTAATAAATGGGCCGTTAACATATAAGCCTGCTTCCATTTATTGGTTGTCAGCTTTGCTGCATTACATTTACTTCACCAGGGGATGCTGCTGCAATTTCTATCTGAATGAAGCTTTGAGTAATGAACCATTTTCGACACAATTGTATCAGAAAGCAATAATACTTCGAAACGCTTCATTTGGCCATCACTAAGCACCAACAAAGTTTCATGTAAAAGCCTCACTGCTTCAGAAGCTTCGTTTGGCACATAAAGGAGACATGCGGACTTCATTTTTCTGTGGACGAGGCGGTCAACTACTGCACCGTACCTTACGAAAATAAGAACCCCGACTTACGAAAATAATCCGTTCCGAGGTTGGCTTCGTAAGTCGATCTTTTCGTAAGTCGGTCAGGCTTTTACATGTAAATTGCCTAATCCGTTCCAAGCCCTACGAAAACACCACATTTAATTTTATAATAAGGCTATGCTTGTTCAGTATGGTATGACAAGCACATCTCAGCTTCATACTTCTCAATTATCTCCCTTTTCGGAGAGCATCCTCTTCTTCCCTTTCACTTTCACTTTCATCGTGAAATGAAATGGGAGAGGAACGCCGCTACGCAGAGGCTGGTGGGAGCGATGCTGACCAATAGGAGAGCAGGATGCTGCAGCGAAAGCTAGCGTCAGAGCCGGGAGCAGTGTTGCCAGATTTTTAAGCTGTAGTTGGGCTGGAAATCTTCGGTCTAATCTGGCCGGGAGACAGCCAATGGGAGAGCGGGACGATTGGTGCGAGTTTCTAGGTCAGTGGCGCGCGAATATCAAAACAACTCGGAAATCGTCGCCTCGGCCAAGATTTCGTTTTTCGCATCTCGGTCATTTTGTCGTTACTCGGGCGAAAAAAAACCCAAAATCTTTTATCGTACGTTGAACTTTTCGTACGTAGAGCGTTTCGTAAGTCGGGGTTCTACTTTACTTTTATTAGAAGTCACAGTTAGTCACAGTTTATTAGAAGTTACAGAGTCACACTACACATAAAGAGCAAGAACAGACACAGACTGAGAGAAACAGGGCTTACAAACACAGGGAATGATGGGGAACAGGTGACACGACTAACTAGGTGAGTGATTAATGTGACAGGTGAAAGGGATGACAAGGGGAAAACCACACGAGGGAACAGGAAGAGTGTGGAGACACAACAGGACCGTGACACACCAGAGGAGAAAATGACGAAAAAGCACAGTTAACATTACCAATTTCACGACTATACAGAATATATAGAAATCTGGTTATAATAGAAAAATGAAAAGAAATTATAGCAGGGAAAGGGAAAGCATATATAGAAATCTATATAGAAATCTGGTTATAATAGAAAAATGAAAAGAAATTATAGCAGGGAAAGGGAAAGCACTGTTAGCACAAATAAAAGCTACAGCTAACAGATAATGACCAATGTATTTCGAAATGAGGCTGAAAATAACATTTTCACAGTTACCTACTAGCATAATATGGTGCAATTAACACTTCAACAGACGTCTCTTCATTTCTCGTTTAAAAAATGTGTGCGCTCAAACCCACACGAGTACATTAACCGCTGACAACAGAACCTAAAGCTAACTCTATTTGCTTAATCATTTTAAAATACATGTACCATCACATAAAAAGAATCATTTCATTGACAAAATGTGACATTTCAACACTTGCCGCTGAAT
>JAWRVZ010000525.1:59910-184320 GCA_037043235.1 Rhodeus uyekii
AGAACGCTTTCAAGTGCTGCCACAATAAAAGGCCACGTTCAGACTGTTAGTCCAAATCCGATTTTTGTGCAAATGCGTTGTGTGAACAGCAAAAAATGAACACGTGATCGTATGAAACTACCTTTTTAGAAATCTTCTAAAACATCTTTGTAGCAAACCAAAAATGTTGCGGCTGCTGCTGTTGATGTTATTGACATATGCCTACCAACCCAACGTCATTGCCATGGAAACTGAGAAGCATTTTATCATTTAGAAAATAAGTATTTTGTATAATACAGCTATAGGTTTGAACACAATTATTGTGTGGTTCGGCAAGAAATGATATTCTAGCGTGTCACATGGTCAAAGAAATCTAAGAATATCCATAGGATGTTCTGGAATATATTTGTGAACAGAGCAAGTTTTCTCTCCAGAGGCTCCTCTGGCCTTATGTGTAAACAAAAAAAAGGAATAAAGGCTGATTCTGATTTCAAAGTTATTTTTACAAGGAGAGAAAACCACACACACAAAAAAAAACTGTTGCAGTAAAATCCCTGTTGATTCTGCTTGTTATTATCAGGTGTCTTCAGCAATACTCAATAAATTAAATTAATAAATTATATTCTACTGTGTCACATGGTCAAAAAAAAATCTATCTAAGAATATTCATCGGAAGTGAACCAATTTGGGGAAGGATGTACAGGAATATATTTGTCTCCAGAGGCTGCTCTGGCCTAATGTTTAAAAAAAGAAGAAAGGCTGATAATGAACTCAAAGACCTTTGAGAAGTTATTTTTACAAAGAGAGAAAACAACGAAAAAATGAAAATATTCTGGACAACAAAAGTGTGGCATGGACACACAAATCGGATCTGAACAGTTACAATACTCAATGTACGTCCCCAATAATTTTAGCTCAGATTCCAATCAGACAAACACATAATCAGTAGCCAAAGACTCTTCCCATAAATTAATTTCAGTAAAATATAACTGCTTCAGTAAATTCCCTGTTGATTCTGCTTGTTATTATCAGGTGTCTTCAGTAATTCTCAGTCAATTAATCACTTAATTATCTCATTTTATTATCTCATTATCAACTTTTACAGTTATTCAAAGTTGCTTTAACTCTCTGTAAAGTGGGACCAAATGCATTCAAAGCAGAGTTGATTAAACACAGGGGGTTTTAATGTTCTCTTTATTTTTATGCATTTTCTCTTCTGCTTTAGCTTCTGTATTCTTTTTAAAGGGAACCTACCACAGAAAATTGACTTTTTTTGTTAGTTTTGTTAATTCCGAGCTGGAACTGTCCTTTGTCTCTCTTCCAGCCCATTTTGCATGTTGTATGAATGTATCAGATTCGGCGCAGGTTTTACCCCAAAAGGAAATAAAATATAATGAATTGTATCAGCACATATTATACAGAATCAGATAAAGCATCCAGAGAGGATAGTTTAAAGACTAAACACAATAGGGTTGTAAGACATGGACAGAGGAATATATTCTCACATACTCTATGGTTACAAGCAATTAAACATCATAACTAGGCTAATTAAAACATGGGGACGTGCCTACATACAGGAATATATCATACACGAGTTGGGGATGGTTTAATTAGCTAAGCTAATTCGCGTCTCAGCTCAGCTAAGATCGCGTCATCAATAGTTGGCTTCCTGTTTAGCCTCATTAGCAGCTTTTCTGAATATAGGATGTTGTTAGGCCTTCTCACACTTGGAAAGGCATCACATCCACAGAGCTCTGCCCTCTTACAGTTACTGACCCCCTTTAAGCCTCCTTGGAGCTGCTTTGTGTATGGAACGTAGGCCTCTTCTCGTATTGGACAATCAACTTAAAAACTAAAAGACAAACACCTGTAATGATTAGTGACCATGACAACTGATGAGTGAAGGAAAGTTTTGGAACAAAACAATAACATGTGAGCAAAACGACAAAATAAGAGTCTTGGGGCATAGGGGAGCGCGGGGACAAACGTAACACTTTTTGGTTTTAGCCAAATAATGAACAAAGAAATTTGGTTAGACAAACCATATTTTTATACAAACAACACACAAGCCTCTCCTACAAATGAGCACTGGTTTGATGTTCGTCGGACTTACAGTTTCTGCGCAGTATCGCCAAAAGCGCAAGGAGTGAAATGTGACAACTTACCCCGTGAGCGGGGCTCGTTGTAACAGACAGCGGGTTAGTTGTAACACCATGTTATCCAATGGGTGTTCATTGACGTATTTTTATTTCTTAATAAAAGTTGAGTCATAATGATTATAAGCATAACTTATGAATGGAATATATTTTTTATTTTATTTATTATATTGTTATGCTTTAAACAATGTAATGACATGAAAAAACGTTTTAATAGGTTAATACAATGCAAAATATATGATTATTGATGCAGCCTATTCAATGTGGCTTAGTTGTAACACCGTGTTACAACTAACCCCGCGGTGTCGTGTTCACTTCAGGACCGGCTAGCAGTCACTGTGTGTTTTTCACATCTTTCAAAATGGTACCGTCTTTTAGCCAAGAAGATGGTAATCATAACAATATAAGATTGGACTAACATACTTTCGCACATTCTTTGAAAACCGAAAAACAACTACTATAACAAAAAATATTTTAGATTAGATTAGATTCGATTCAACTTTATTGTCACTACACAAGTACAGGTACAAGGCAACGAAATGCAGTTTAGGTCTAACCAGAAGTGCAATAGCAGCAAGTGCAGGATATATACAATGGTTGCATAGGTGCAGGATATGGAGATGTACAGGATTTACAGGTAATATGTACAATGAATATAAATATACAGATGGTTATTACTATAACAGGTGAGTGTGTCCTATAAATATAATTACAGGTGTCTATAAACAGCATTTACAGGTGAATATGTGCTATAAATGTAAATGTATATACAGATGTCTAACTATAAACAGAATTTTACAGGAAGATGTATACAATTGTTAGCTTAAGGTGAGCATTAAATTTAAGGCAGTGCAATGAGCATGGACAGTGCAAATAAGTGAGATGCGAAATGTAAACAGTTGTTACTGTAAACAGTAAACAGTTGTTGTAAACAGTTGTTACTGTAATGAACAGTCGGCAGTGCAAATGGCACAAATAAGTAACAGAGTGAGCGAAGAGTCTATAAGGGTAGTAGTGGGGGGGGCAGTGAAGGAGTCTGGTGTGGTGGGGGAGTCTGTGAGTCTATGAGGGGAGTGGGATGGTGGGGGGGTAAGAGGAGAGTCTGTGAGGGGAGTGGGATGGTGGTGAGGGAGAGAGGAGTCTATGAGGGGAGTGGGATGGTGGTAAGAGGAGAGTGGGATGGTGGTGGGGGAGAGAGGAGTCTATGAGGGAAGTGGGATGGTGAGGGGGGGTGAGGAGTCTATGAGGGAAGTGGGATGGTGGTAAGAGGAGAGTCTATGAGGGGAGTGGGATGGTGGTGGGGGAGAGAGGAGTCTATGAGGGGAGTGGGATGGTGGGGGGGGTAAGAGGAGAGTCTATGAGGGTAGTGGGATGGTGGTTAGGGAGAGGGGAGTGAGATGGTGGTAAGAGGAGAGTCTGTGAGGGGAGTGGGATGGTGGTGGGGGAGAGAGGAGTCTATGAGGGGAGTGGGATGGTGGTGGGGGAGAGAGGAGTCTATGAGGGGAGTGGGATGGTGGTAAGAGGAGAGTCTATGAGGGGAGTGGGATGGTGGTGGGGGAGAGAGGAGTCTATGAGGGGAGTGGGATGGTGGTGGGGGAGAGAGGAGTCTATGAGGGGAGTGGGATGGTGGGGGGGGTGAGGAGTCTATGAGGGTAGTGGGATGGTGGTTAGGGAGAGGGGAGTGGGATGGTGGTAAGAGGAGAGTCTGTGAGGGGAGTGGGATGGTGGTGGGGGAGAGAGGAGTCTATGAGTGGAGTGGGATGGTGGGGGGGGGGGGGGGGTGAGGAGTCTATGAGGGGAGTGGGATGGTGGTAAGAGGAGTCTGTGAGGGGAGTGGGATGGTGGTAAGAGGAGTCTGTGAGGGGAGTGGGATGGTGGTGGGGGAGAGAGGAGTCTATGAGGGGAGTGGGATGGTGGGGAGGGGGTAAGAGGAGAGTCTATGAGGGGAGTGGGGTGGTGGGGGGTAAGAGGAGAGTCTGAGGGGAGTGGGATGGTGGTGGGGGGGTAAGAGGAGAGTCTGTGAGGGGAGTGGGATGGTGGGGGGGTGGGAGGAGAGTGTATGAGGGGAGTGGGATGGTGGTGGGGGAGAGAGGAGAGTCTGTGAGGGGAGTGGGATGGTGGTGGGGGGGCAGGGGGGTGAGAGGAGTCTATGAGGGGAGTGGGGTGGTGGGGGGTAAGAGGAGAGTCTGAGGGGAGTGGGATGGTGGTGGGGGAGAGAGGAGAGTCTGTGAGGGGAGTGGGATGGTGGTGGGGGGGCAGGGGGGTGAGAGGAGTCTATGAGGGGAGTTGGATGGTGGGGGGGTTAGAGGAGAGTCTGTGAGGGGAGTGGGCTGGTGGGGGGGTAAGAGGAGTCTATGAGGGAAGTGGGCTGGTGGGGGGGTTAGAGGGGAGTGGGCTGGTGGGGGGGTAACAGGAGTCTATGAGGGTGGTAGGATGATGGTTTAGGGGGAGAGGGGAGAGTCTGTGAGGGGAGTGGGATGGTGGTGGGGGGGCAGGGGGGTGAGAGGAGTCTATGAGGGGAGTTGGATGGTGGGGGGAGAGGAGTTTATGAGGGGAGTGGGCTGGTGGGGGGGTAAGAGGAGTCTATGAGGGTGGTAGGATGATGGTTTAGGGGGAGAGGGGAGAGTCTGTGAGGGGAGTGGGATGGTGGGGGGGCAGGGGGGTGAGAGGAGTCTATGAGGGGAGTGGGATGGTGGGGGGTGAGAGGAGAGTCTGGATGGGAGTGGGATGGTGGTGGTGGGAGGGAGAGGAGTTTATGAGGGGAGTGGGATGGTGGGGGGGGGTAAGAGGAGAGTCTGTGAGGGGAGTGGGATGGCGGTGGGGGGGGAGAGGAGTCAGTGAGGGGAGTGGGATGGTGGGGGGGAGAGTAGTCTATGAGGGGAGTGGGATGTTGGGGGGGGGGAGAGGAGTCTGTGAGGGGAGTGGGATGGTGGGGGTGAGGGTGGGAGAGGAGTGGGGTCAGCAAGGGTTAGAGTTCAGTAAAGAGACAGCTCTGGGGAAGAAACTGTTCTTTAGTCTGCTGGTTCTGGTCCGGAGGCACCTGAAACGCCTGCCGGAGGGAAGGAGGGAGAACAGTCTGTGGGCAGGGTGAGAGGAGTCCTTGAGGATGCTGCGAGCTCGACGCAGACAGCGTTTCCTCTGGACGTGCTCGATGGCAGGAAGTGGAGTCCCTGTGATGCGTTGGGCAGTTTTCACCACCCGCTGCAGTGCCTTGCGCTCCGCGACAGAACAGCACCCATACCATACTGTGACACAGTTCGTCAGGATGCTTTCTATTGCGCAGCGGTAGAAGTTCACCAGGATAGCCGAGGAGAGCAGATTCTTCCTCAGTGTCCTCAGGAAGAAGAGGCGCTGGTGAGCCTTCTTGACCAGGCTGGAGGTGTTGGTTGTCCAGGTCATGTCAGCCGAGATGTGGATCCCCAGGAACTTGAAGCTGGAGACACGCTCAACGGCCATTCCATTGATGTGGATGGTGTCGTGTGTGCCTCGTGACTCTTTCCTGAAGTCCACGATGAGCTCCTTCGTTTTGGTGGTGTTGAGGAGCAGGTTATTTTCGTTGCACCATGTGGACAGGTGCTGGATCTCTTCCCTGTAGGCAGTCTCATCGTTGTTGCTGATGAGACCGATCACCGTAGTGTCGTCTGCGAACTTGACGATGGCATTAGATCCAAACACAGGCTTGCAGTCGGAGGTGAAGAGGGAGTAGAGAAACGGGCTTAGCACACAGCCCTGTGGTACACCAGTGTTAAGTGTGATGGATGTGGAGCAGGTGGATCCAGATCGGACATTCTGGGGTCTGTTGGTCAGGAAGTCCAGGATCCAGTTGCAGAGTGAGGTATTGATGCCCAAGTCTTCAAGTTTGGCTATTAACTTGGCCGGGATGATAGTGTTGAATGCTGAGCTGAAGTCAACAAACAGCATCCGTGCATAAGAGTTCTTATTGTCCAGGTGGGTGAGCACAGAGTGCAGTGCCATGGCAACAGCATCCTCTGTGCTCCTATTGCTGCGGTAAGCAAACTGATGTGAGTCCAATGTGGGTGGTATAGAGTCTTTTAGGTGTTCCAGGACCAGCCGCTCAAAGCACTTCATGATGATGGGTGTGAGTGCTACAGGGCGGTAGTCGTTAGGGCACCTCGGACTAGAGTGTTTTGGCACTGGCACAATGGAGGTGCATTTGAAGCATGTTGGTACAGCTGCTTGGGCAAGAGACAGGTTGAAAATGTCTGTAAAGACCCCAGCGAGCTGCTCCGCACATGCCCTGAGGACACGTCCAGGGATGTAGTCTGGTCCAGCAGCCTTGTGCTTGCTGATCCGGCTCAGTGCCTTGCAGACGTCAGTGGATGAGAGGGTGATTGGAGGGTGATCAGCTGAGGGTTTGAGCTTTGTTGCAGTTTCTCTGTTGTCTCTTTCAAAGCGAGCATAAAAGTCATTTAGCTCATTCAGGAAGTTGACATCAGTGGCTGCAGGGGTGGAGTGGGTGGGTTTGTAGTCACTGATGGCCTGGATGCCCTGCCACATGCGTCGAGGGTCGGAGTTGGAAAAGTGTCCCTCTATCTTCAGCTTGTAGCAGTGCTTGGCCTTTTTGATGCCCCTCTTCAGATTTGCTCTGGATGTGCTGTAGGCTTGTGCATCTCCTGACCTGAAGGCAGTATTGCGTGTCTTCAACAGGAGTCGCACTTCCTTGTTCATCCATGGCTTCTGATTTGGGTATGTGGTAATCTGTTTCTGGGTTGTAACACTGTCAATGGTGGTATTAATATAATCCAATACAGAGGAGGTGTAGCAGTCAATGTCTGTGTGAGCACCACTGGTGGCTTGGGAAGCAAACATATTCATGCTTTCAAAAGAGTTTTGCCTGTGGTTCTCATCCAAATTTCGCTGAAATTTCTCGAAAGATTGCCAGAAGACGCATGCAAACAGTGTGGTGAAAAGCCCGTTAGCACGTCACATTTAAGACCGTGCAATTATCTAAAAAGTCTGTGTTACTATTTACCCCGCATTACTTTGTGCCCCGCGCTCCCCTACTGCGCGCGCTCTTTCAGCATGCTCACTGACCAATCAAAATGTTTCTGATCAATGTTCCTACTATCGATACATATCCCCTTGTAAGCCAGCACATGAACGCGCAATGATCTCAGATAACTCAATCCAACTATACTAATCGTTAAGAACAGGTGCGTTTGAAGAACCGAATAATCCAGCTCATAGTTAGCGCGATTATCTCATCCCGGATGTTTCAACTGATCTTGGATGTAGTAAGCGACGTACGAAGAATATGCCCCTGGAAGACAGTGATACGTGACATTAACAACATCCTGTTTCTTATATTTTTATCTGAAATGGATGGTCTGTGGACTAGTTGTTTTTTTCCCCCGTGAAAATGTTGTTGAAAAAATGTTGTTTTTATTCCATTCCTGTGTGGACGTTCTTCTCATTCCAGCTTTGTGTGGATAAAGATAACTTCAACCATGAAACCTGGGCCAGCCCAGAGCCACAAGGATCACAAAACAACTAGCAACGACATTGAATATCTTAAGTTATTATTGCTTGCGGAAATTTCATCCTTCCGTTTATTGCAGTATGAATGGATTTGAAGTATGAATGTATGAATGTATGAATGATCAACATTTATATCTTTTCTAAACCTTTCTTAACCTTTTCTTTCTAGAAGAAACCGGAACTAGAGACCAGAGGCAATGATCTCACTGCTGAGAAAAGCCAGATGGAGGCTAGAGTGAATGATCTCACTGCTGAGAAAAGGAATATGGAGGCAAGAGTGGATGACCTCACTTCTGAGAAAAACCAGTTACAGAACAACTTAACCTATATGAGTCAGAAGACACTGGAGTTAGAACGTAAAGTGACGCAAGGTCAGTAAAAATCAGTTTTTAAGTATATTATTTTGATTTTTAACGAAAGAGTCTTACAAATGGATTTTCTTTTAGATCATGTATGTTGGTTCAATTCCAATGAGTCAAAGAACTGGTTTGAGAGTTCTTCCTCCATAATGGGGGGTGGGGGGGTGGGGGGGGGGTGTTAATTTAGTTTGCAAGTCTTTATACTTGTTGAAGGCCAGTGTGAAATAAAGCAACTTCCTGTGTAGAGCCAGCATTACTGTAAAAACACTGCTCATTCTGAGAATCGCACTTCATCTATGAAGACAATACTGTCAGAAACAGCGAACAATGGATTCAGAGGACATTTATGAAAATTTTGAATGCAGAGTTATTGAAGACACAACGGGACTTCAAACACAGAATAACGAAGAAGGAAAAGATGAAAAGCGCAGTAAGCAGAAAATTACTTTAAATTTAAAACGGTGTCACGAAGTGCATTGCTAATGGTGTCACTCATGTTTGAGGAAATAAAAACTAATACATATATAGTTTAAGATCTATATGTCAGTGTTTCTGCTTTTATATTTAAAGTATTAACAGATTTTTTTTCAACATTATTTGAATCAGATGTATCATACGTCAATGTTTGTCTTATAAAGGAATATACTGTACGTAGAAACGTTCTTAGTTCAGGAAGTAGGAGGCAAGAACCGGTGAACATTTAAACACTTTAATAGTCAAATAAAACAGCAAATATAAAAGGAAAGTAATGGTGGCAGTTCCCTAACTAACGACTGCCACACTTCACAAAGCGTACAATCACCCATTGAACGACTGCCACCCACACAAACACAAAACACAACGTGTAGTCCAGGCCTGGTCTTCGCTCCAACTTCACTAGAGTCGCTATTCTGTGAGATGCGAGAACAGTGCGGTGTGCAGATGGTGTTCATTATCAATCGCTCATGACCATCGGCCACACTGTAAAAACTCTGTTTCACAGTCATCCAAAGACAAGTGTAGAGATTACCCAAAATTATGTTTTAAAACTTTGCTAGTAATATGAAGGGTATTCATTGATTTCTGTGTGTTTTCTCTGTATTTGTCAGGAGGAAGTGTGTGTTTGGTGTTGATGACAATGTGTCTCGGGCTCATTTGTGTTCTTCTGCTGATCTTCATCATTGTGCAGTTCATCACCATCACAGCAGAGAGAGATCTGGTAAAGAGTTACAAGAACACAGTTGAAGAGTTCAATCAGACTATCAACAGCTTACAGGACAATTACACTGATCTGATGACTGAAAAAGACCAACTCAACAACAGATTCAGCTCTTTGAGTCAGAAGAAAAAGGACCTCGAGACAAAATTTAAAGATCTTACTGCTGAGAAAAGCCAGTTGCAGAAAAACTTCAACTCTTTGAGTCAGACAAAACTGGACCTCGAGACAAAATTTAAAGATCTTACTGCTGAGAAAAGCCAGATGGAGGCTAGAGTGAATAATCTCACTGCTGAGAAAAAACAGTTGCAGAACAACTTCAACTCTTTGAGTCAGACAAAACTGGAGTTGAGTGAGGAACTAAAGAAGGCGGTTTCTAATCGAAGTCAGTAGGAATCTGTGGTTGTCCTTGTTCTCTTTAATTTACTCTTTACTTTACTTTTACTCTTTACCCAGTTTTGAAAATTGTTTATGTTCAAAAACTATGTGTTGTCCAGGTCTTCTTTTCATATCTGATGAGAAGAAGAGCTGGTCTGAGAGCAGACAGTATTGCAGGGATCGAGGAGCTGATCTGGTCATTATCAACACTGAAGAGAAGCAGGTGAGTTTGTGTGAGTGTGTGAAAATAAATGAGAGGAATCACACTTATTCCTGTTTTTATTCACACAGAGGTTCATAACTTCATTCATCAAGGAGAGAGTGTGGATTGGGTTGACTGATAAGGAGAAAGAGGGCAGAATGAAATGGGTGGATAATTCACCACTGAATCAAGGGTAAGTGATAAAACACTCACAGAAAAACACTGTTGATGAATTTGTGAAGGTATTATTCACACATAAATGAAAATTGGCTTTTAATTTATTCACCCTCAGCCCATATGATTTATAGTGAATTATTTTTCTTCAGTTGAATAAAGATTTTTCTGTGGTCCTGGCGATTTATCAAATCAATGGCTGCTGCTATTTTGAGAATCAGAAAAACAAATATAGGCAAAACAAAATGAACAAAATGAATGCCTGTAGTTCCTGAAGGAGCATTTTGAAGTAAACAAATTTACATTTTGTGGATCATCTTTTCCTTTAAGTCATTTTTATTTAATTTAAAATTAAGAATATCACAGCTTTTACAAATAATGCATAATTTTTCCACAAAGACAATCATGACAAGTAAAGTTAAAAAATAATTCCCATAATTATATTCTAGTGATAATATCTTCCCTGCTTTACTCTTCTGAATTATGTTTTACACTTGAAGCTTGATTTTGTGGTGTTGTGAATATTTGTGGCTCCTTTATAATGAATTGCTGATTAAGCTCCTCGTTTGCCAAAAAACTTTGACTGAACATTTGGGTTTCTAAAAAACGTTCACATTTTATTCAGGTTTTGGGTTCCAGGAGAGCCAAATGACGATTTTGGAGAGGACTGCATTGAGCTGAATCCTTCAAGATACTTTCTGAACAACTGGAATGATCTCCCATGTTCATGGGAGATAAAATGTATTTGTGAGAAATAAATTTAATCCAGTCTTGTTTTTTTTGTTTTGATTATTTGATTAACTCATTTTTATCTTGAATGTGTAATTTCTTTTAAAAACAGTGGCATCAGATGTTCATATATGTATGTGTTAGAAGGGTAATGCAAAATTGTCATTATTTTATCTTTGCTTTTATAAACTCACAACATTCAGCTTCTTTTATCTTTTATAATGTGTTTATCTCATTTGTTATTCTGATGAAAATCACAGTAAAATGTTGAAGTCAAAAGTCTGTTGTGTTTTATTGCTTTCAAATTTAATAAAATGGTTCATATCTATATATTATAGCTAACTGTATTTTTGCTTTTATATTCTATTCTTGTGAATCATCTCAGTTTACTTACGTAACCCTAGTTCCCTATCAGTCAGTCACATTCGACGTTACGTCGGACTGACGTCATGGGGTCTCGCTTGGGAGCCCAATCACCTCCCAGTGTAACTAAACGCGGCAATGAACATTGGCTAGTGAAATTTGCATGCCGACTCCCGCCCCGCCCGGCTTCCGGGTACAAATAGGACCGGCATCGCTCATTTCATTCATACTTTTGCTTCGGAGCCGAGCGGTTGTAATCAGCCGCTCCTTTCTGATCACCTGCCAAAAAGAGCGTCTTTAATTCGACTGGAAAATACGGTGCTTCAGCGGTGGTGCGCGTGTCCCAGCTGTCGTGTCACCCCCCTGTGCCTCGGTCGGAAAAAAGAGCAGTTTCCTCTAAAAGAGCAAACGCGGACGATCAGCGTCTTTTTCAAGATGCCTTTTCGTCCGTGTGTTTCTGGATGCGGTCGTTTCCTAACCTCATCTGACGGCCATGAGCGCTGTTTCTCGTGTCTGGGCAGACAGCACGCTGAGAGAGCGCTTGTGGATGCGTCATGCTCTCTCTGTGGGCGCATGACCATGTCGGTGTTGCAGTCGCAGCTCGCCCTCTTTGATATGGAGGTTCGAGCGCCCTCTGCTGCTACCCATATCCCCTCTGCTTTTCATGGTAGAGCAGAGGGGTTGGTTAGCACTCTGGGTGACCTGAGGGTTACAGTGGGAGCTTCTTCGTCAGGCCAGCCCTCACGAACCTCCCACTCCTCTTGCACACCGTGTGCCGTCGAGTTGCCAGGCGAGATGCCAGGTCCTTCAAGGGAGGTACCTCGGGTCTCGTTTGGTGCTCCGGATGAGGATCGGATGTCGATCGCTGCATCGGAGAGTGGGCTGTCATCCTCGAGTGAGGAAGCCGAGCAGCCCCCCTCGGGGGTCGCTGCTCGTGTGGAATCAGATAAGGAGATGATGGCCATGCTTTCCCGGGCTGCCGCGGGTATTGGCTTGAGTGGAACCCTCCACCGTCGCCCGAGCGCTCGCGGCTGGACGATTGGTTTCTGGGTGCGGAGCGCGGTTCACTGCCTCGCTCCGCTCTGGTGCCTTTCTTCCCGGAAGTGCATGAGGAGGTCAGTAAGTCGTGGAAGGCACCTTTTACTGCCCGAAGCCGCTCTCTGACCTCCTCCGCTCTCACTACCCTCAATGGCGGGGCTGCCAAGGGTTACGCGGACATTCCCCAGGTGGAGCGTGCAGTTGCGGTGTACTTGTGCCCGCAAAATGCTGCCACCTGGCGCAATCGTCCGCGCCTCCCGTCCAAGGCGGGTAAGTCGAAAGTAGCCCTGGCTGCCAAGGCTTACAGCGCCGCTGGACAGGCAGCTTCCGCCCTGCATGCCATGGCCATCCTGCAGGTCTATCAGGCAAAATCTCTTAAAGAGCTGCACGAGGGTAGGTCTGAGCCGGGGTTGATGCAGGAACTGGCCCTCAGCCAGACGATGTCCACACTCGTGGTCCAGGAGCGCCATCTCTGGCTGGACCTGGCTGAGATGAAGGATGCCGACAAAGTTCGCTTTCTCGACGCCCCCATCTCCCAGGCTGGCCTCTTCGGCGACACTGTCGTAGATTTTGCACAGCAATTCTCGACGGTGCAGAAAAAGACTGAGGCGATAAGTCACATCTTGCCCCGGCGGGAGTCTGCCAAACCGCCGCGGGCTGTTCCTCAGCCTGCTCCTCGCCGAGGGCGTCCCCCTGCGGCCGCAAAGGGTCCGGCCGGACCGGAGGCCTCCCGTCCGGCCCCTCCCCTCCGCAGGAAGGCGACGCAGCCCGTCCAGAGCGCTAAACCCTCCAAGAGAAAATCTAAGCGGTCCTGAGACGGGCGACCCAGAGGTGGCAGGAGCTGCTCGTTTCCAGGAGCTGGTGACGGCACCACTCCTTCCCCCGGAGGAGGGCCGGGTGGAGAATCTTTTGTTTCCTTCTGTTCCGCCACATTTTCCCCACATTTTCAATAAAAGAGCAGTTTCCTCCATCTCTGGGTCATACTCAGTCCAAGCTGACAGTGAGCGACGCGTTGTTTCCTCCCTCTCAGCCGACCTCTCTTTCGCCACGGATGGGGAGCGGGCAGCCCCAGGATGCGCTGCTTCCATGCCCCTCCCTTCCAGGCCCCTCATGGGGACTATGGAGCCAGGTAAGTGCACCACACTCACCGTCTCGACTCCGGGACGCCATGCCTCAGAGCTCCCTGCTGCCCCCCCGCGGGTTCGTCGGTCGTCCCTTTGGTGCCTCTCGAACGGAGTTTGGGGGCTTGGTTAGCGCTTCCCACTCCGTCTCGTTGGCTCATTCGGACAATAAGACTCGGCTATGCGATTCAGTTCGCCAGGCGGCCCCCCAGGTTCAGCGGCGTTCTGACTACCTCAGTGGCAGGCAAGGACGCCCCTGTACTTCGGGAGGAGATCGCTGTCCTCCTGGCGAAGGGCGCGATCGAGCCTGTCCCTCCAGCCGAGATGGAGTCGGGGTTTTACAGCCCCTACTTCATCGTTCCCAAAAAAGGCAGGGGGTTACGGACCTGCGTGTCTTGAACCGGACCCTACACAGGCTTCCGTTCAAAATGTTGACGCAGAGACGCATCCTCACGTGCGTCCGCTCTCAGGACTGGTTTGCAGCAATCGACCTGAAGGACGCGTACTTTCATGTTTTGATACTCCCTCGTCACAGACCGTTCCTTCGCTTTGCGTTCGAGGGTCGGGCATACCAGTACAAGGTCCTCCCCTTTGGGCTGTCCCTGTCTCCCCGCGTCTTCACCAAGGTCACGAAGGCTGCCCTTTCCCCCCTCAGGGAAGTGGGAGTCCGCATCCTGAATTATCTCGACGACTGGCTCATTTTGGCACAGTTGCGGGATCAGGTGTGCGAGCACAGGGACTTGGTGCTCAGACACCTCAACCACATTTGGGGAAAGTGGTCAGGCGGAAAACAGTGGTCCCACTGAAACAGTTTCAGAGGCTCCTGGGGCATATGCCATCTGCAGCCGCTGTAACGCCGCTCGGGTTGATGCATATGAGACCACTTCAACACTGGTTACGGGACCGAGTCCCGAGGTGGGCTTGGCACCAGGGCACATTCCGTGTGGTAATCACACCCGCTTGTCGCCCGACGTCCGGCCCTTGGTCAGACCTTGCTTTTCTATGGGCTGAAGTTCCCTTAGGGCAAGTGTCCAGGCATGTTGTTGTTACAACAGATGCCTCCACCATGGGCTGGGGTGCCGTGTGCATCGGGCATGCTGCCTCGGGCTCCTGGACAGGACCCCGGCGGCAGTGGCATATCAACTGCCTCGAGTTGCTAGCAGTACACCTTGCACTGCACCGGTTCCGACCGTTGCTGCAGGGCAAGCATGTACTGGTCCGCACGGACAACACATCGACCGTGGCGTACATCAACCATCAGGGTGGTCTACGCTCCCGTCGCATGTCGCAACTTGCCCGCCACCTCCTCCTCTGGAGTCAGCAGCGTCTCAGATCGCTGCGTGCCATCTACATTCCGGGCGAGCTCAATCGTGCAGCCGACGCGCTCTCACGACAGCTCACATTCCCGGGAGAGTGGAGACTCCACCCCCAGGCGGTTCAGCTGATCTGGAGTCGATTCGGGGAAGCGCAGGTAGACCTGTTCGCGTCCCGGGAATCCTCCCACTGCCAGTTGTTTTTTTCCCTGACCGACGGGACCCTCGGCTCGGATGCACTGGCACACAGCTGGCCCCGGGGCCTACGCAAATATGCGTTCCCCCCAGTGAGCCTTCTTGCACAGACCCTGTGCAAGGTCAGGGAGGACGAGGAGCAGATCCTGCTAGTTGCGCCATACTGGCCCAACCGGACCTGGTTTCCAGAACTCTCACTCCTCGCGACAGCCCCTCCCTGGCGCATTCCCTTGAGGAAGGACCTGCTTTCTCAGGGACAGGGCACCATTTGGCACCCGCGTCCAGATCTTTGGAACCTCCACGTGTGGTCCCTGGATGGGACGCGGAAGACTTAAGTGGCCTACCACCGGCGGTGGTAGACACTATCACTTCGGCTAGAGCCCCCTCTACGAGGCTGGCGTATGCCTTGAAGTGGAGTCTAATCTCTGAGTGGTGTTCTTCCCAATGGGAAGATCCCCGGACTTGCCCGATCAGCTCTGTGCTTTCCTTCCTTCAAGGTGGGTGGAGCGGCGGCTGTCCCCCTCTACCTTGAAGGTGTATGTCGCCGCCATTGCAGCTCACCATGTTCCCGTCAATGGCAGGTCTCTTGGAAAGCACGGCCTGGTCATCAGGTTCCTGAGAGGGGCCAGGAGGCTAAACCCTCCCAGGCCGCCCCTCTTTCCCTCCTGGGACCTCTCTGTCGTCCTCTCAGGCCTACAGAGAGCTCCCTTTGAGCCCCTCGAGTCAGTGGAGCTCAAGATCTTGTCCTTCAAGACAGTGCTCCTTACTGCACTCGCTTCCTTCAAGAGGGTAGGGGACCTGCAGGCATTTCCGGTCAGTGAAACGTCCCTTGAATTCGGGCCGGCCTTGTCTCACGTTGTCCTGAGGCCCCGGCTTGGATATGTGCCCAAGGTTCCCACCACTCCCTTTCGGGATCAGGTGGTGAACCTGCAAGCACTGCCCCCGGAGGATGCAGTCCCAGCCCTCGCGTTGCTGTGTCCCGTCTGTGCACTACGTGTCTATGTGGACCGCACGCAGAGCTTTAGAAGCTCAGAGCAGCTCTTTGTCTGTTTTGGGGGACAGCAGAAGGGAAAGGCTGTCTCCAAGCAGAGGTTGGCCCACTGGATAGTGGATGCCATCGCCCTGGCATATCAGGCTCAGGGTGAGCCATGCCCCCTGGGGGTGAGGGCGCACTCCACACGGGGTGTTTCTTCCTCCTGGGCCTTGGCACGTGGCGCCTCTCTGACAGACATCTGCAAAGCTGCGGGCTGGGCGACACCTAATACATTCGCGAGATTCTACAATCTCCGGGTGGAGCCAGTTTCTTCCTGTGTGCTGGGAACAAACAGGTGACCGGCTCGGTGTCCTGCTTGCAGCGCCATGCCCCTTAATAAGGGGATACGAGCGCTTATCTACTCCTCAGGTGAGTTCCCCGTCTGGCAAACCCTGATTCGAGTTCCTCCTGCATCCTTCAGTAGCGGACACGGCGGAGGCGTCTGACGCCTGGCCCAGTACTCGTGTGCATGCCCCAGTGGTCAGCCCTTGTACTGGATTAGATGCCCATGTGACGAGATTCCCTCTTGGTAATCCCATATGTGTACGCTCCACAGTACGGTTTCCCTCTTGGTAAACCCGTGTCTTTCCCTTGGCAGTTCTGCTCTGCCAGTCTCTTTGGTTCGCGCTCCTCCCTGGGGTAGGACCTACCATGGGGACTTTACATATGTCGTACTGCCCCTGGGGTCAGTCCATATGTGTCATACCGCACATTACCTCCCTCAGGGCAGGGTGTGGTCTCCGTAGCGTCTATGCGCTCCCCCAGCGTAGACAACTAAGCGGGTCGAGCTGATTTGTGGGATTGAGATACCGAAGCTTTCTTCCGCGTGAAGCTCACGCAGGAACAGCAGCTTAGTCCTTCCTCACGTTGGCCTTCCCCTCCATCCCGATTTGCCGTGGAGGCCTAAGTCGGCTTTCGCGGGCCGCTGGGTAGGTTACGTCCACAGAGGCAGTTGTCCTTGGCACGCCACTGCTTGCCAACATCTGCATCTCCGATTCTCGTAACACGGCCAGTGCCTGTGGCGCTTTCCAAAGGGATCCCATGACGTCAGTCCGACGTAACGTCGATCGTGACTGACTGATAGGGAACGTCTAGGTTACTATTGTAACCCCCGTTCCCTGAAGGAGGGAACGGAGACGTTATGTCCCCCGGCCACAGGCCTGAGCCACCGCTGAGACTGGGATACACTCTCGGCTCCTCAGCAAAATATGAATGAAATGAGCGATGCCGGTCCTATTTATACCCGGAAGCCGGGCGGGGCGGGACTCGGCATGCAAATTTCACTAGCCAATGTTCATTGGCGCGTTTAGTTACACTGGGAGGTGATTGGGCTCCCAAGCGAGACCCCATGACGTCAGTCTGACGTAACGTCTCCCTTCCCTCCTTCAGGGAACGGGGGTTACAATAGTAACCTAGACGTTCCCTTAGAGGGAAAGAGACACTGCTTTGAACGCATATGGGAACGCCTTAGCATGATTGTCTATTGAAGCGCAATTGAATCCAGGTGTGCGACTGCACGTCGCCGAGGGTGATGTCATGAGCCAGGATTATATGAGCACGCCATGACCCGGAAGCCGCGTCTTGACCAGTGACTGAAACAGCCGGTATGCTTAGGAGCTGAGGCTACGAGACCCAGTGTCTCCTTCCCTCGAAGGGAACTAGGGTTACGTAAGTAAACTGAGACGCTCCCTGTCAAGGGAACTCAACACTGTGTCAAACGCATATCGGAATGAGGAATACCCACGCCGCCTCAGCGTACGGAGTAGGCCAAGCTAACGTAGCTCACTACGAAAGGGCCAATGTTCCCACAGCGGGGTTAAGGTCTAGTTGGTAGAACCTAATAAAGGTATGCGGTGATGACCAGCCAGCCGCATCACAAACGTCAGCAAGGGGGGCCCCTGCAAAGAAAGCTTTAGAGGTAGCTGTGCTCCGAGTAGAGTGGGCGCGGACATGCAGTGGACACTGATGACCCGCAAAATCATAAGCCAGTGAAATAGCCTCGACTATCCACCTGCTCAGAGTTGGTTTTGATGCTGGAGCTTCCTTGGGAGCCCCGAAGCATACAAAGAGTTGGTCTGACCTATGCAATGAAACCACGCTGCGGACGTAGGAGTCCAGTGCTCGCATTGGACAGACCTTGTTCTTGGACTCCTGGTCATGATCGACAAAGGGGGGAGGACATAAGGCCTGCAGTATAGTGTGACGAGCAGAGCTCGAAAGCACTTTAGGAATGTATCCCGGTCTGGGAAAGAGGAAGGCTTTCGCCAGGCGGGGAGCAAACTCCAGACAGGAGGGGGCCACTGAGAAGGCCTGAAGGTCACCAACCCTCTTAAAGGAGGAGATGGCTAAAAGGAACACAGTTTTAAGCGTGAAGAATTTCTCCGAGATGTCCTCGAGCGGCTCAAAGGATGCCTGGGACAGGACCTGGAGAACCAGGGAAAGGTCCCAGGGCGGCACCCGAGAGCATACCGCAGGCCTTAGCCTCAAAGTGCCTAGAAGGAAACACACTACTAGGGGGTCCTGATCCAAAGGGGTACCACTCGGGGGTACGTGGTAAGCTGCAATGGCAGCCACGTACACCTTAAGCATGGAGGGGGACAGCCCGCCAGCGAACCTTTCTTGTAGAAACTCCAGAACAATGCCAACTTGGCAGGTCACTGGGTCTAAATGTTTGTTACTGCACCAGGAAATGAAGGTTTTCCACTTCCAAGCGTAGAGCTTCCTCGTGGACGGGGCTCTAGAGTCGAGCATGGCCTCAACGACCTCAGTCGAGAGACCTGAGTCTAAGAGTCGGGCTCCCTCAGAGGCCAGACCCACAGATTCCACAGTTCCGGGTGAGGATGAAGGATCCTGCCCTGAGCCTGGGACAGAAGGTCCACTCTGATGGGAATTTCCCAAGGAGCGCCGTCTAGGAGGGACACCAAGTCTGAGAACCACACTCTGCCCTGCCACCGTGGGGCAATTAAGGTGAGACGGACCCTGTCCTGGCGAACTTTCTCTAGAAACCCTGGGAACAGGGCTATTCTCGGTCACTCCTGTTGCATCGCATCCAGCCCTAGAGGGACTGGGGGAAAAAGGGAGTACCACAGAGGGCAATGGGTCACCTCATGGGATGCAAAGAGGTCCACTTGGCCCGACCGAACTTCTCCCAAATCTGCTCCACCACCTCGGTGTGGAGCATCCATTCCCCAGGCCTCGGCCCCTGCCTCGACAGGAAGTCTGCTCCCGTGTTCAGGGATCCCGGAATGTACACTGCTCGAAGAGAGCGAAGTTTGTTCCTAGCCCAGATGAGTATCCGCGCAGCTACCGTGCAAAGCTGATGAGAGCGGAGACCCCCTGATGGTTTATGTAGGAGACCACTGATGTGTTGTCGGATTGAACTAGCACGTGGTGTCCCCAAAGGTCTGGGAGAAAGGCCTGAAGCGCCTTCCAGACGGCCAACATTTCCAACGCATTTATATGCAGGGAGAGGCAACGTCAGGTCCACAGAACCTGAGCTGAGTGGTGTCTCAAGACCGTCCCCCAACCTGAGAGGGAGGCGTCTGTCGACAGCATCACGCGGTGACAGATTGGTCCCAGTACAGGTCCTTGGGCAAGAAACCAGGGACTCTTCCACAGCTTCTAATCGAGGTCAGTACGAATCTGTTGTTATCCTCGATCTTTCTATCTTTAAATACATATTTGAAAAGAGTTTATGTACAATAACTATGTTTCGTCCAGGGTTATTTACAATATCCAATGAGTCAAAAAGCTGGTCTGAGAGCAGGCAGTTCTGCAGGGATCGAGGAGCTGATCTGGTCATTATCAACGCTGAAGAGAAGCAGGTGAGTTTGTGTGAGTGTCTGATAATGAATGAGAGGAATCACACTTATTCCTCTTTTTATTCACACAGAAGTTCATAACTTCATTCATCAACGAGAGAGTGTGGATTGGATTGACTGAGATTGAGAATGAAGGGAACATGACATGGGTGGAAAATTCACCACTGAAACGAGCGTAAGTGATAAAACACTCACTATTTGTTAAAGAGATTGTTCATCCACAAATTAAAATGTGCTGTTTATTTACTCACCCTCAGCTCATTCGATATGTAGGGGATTATTTTTTCCTCAGTTGAACCGTAAAGATTTTTGGTAATGCTTTAGATTATGACCCGGAAAACTACTGCACAATTACATTGAACTGACAGCGTAAATTTCAGTAATTGTAGTGTAACTGTAAAGTACTTGTGTGTAGGTATAAGGGAACAATCTGTAAAGATTGGGTAATAAAGGGGTGACAACTGAGGAAATTACAAATAATTTTGTACTGTAAGTATTTTATAATAAAATAAAATAATCTAATGACGTTTCGATTTTTTGCTGAAACTGTGATCCTGGTGATTCATCAAATCTATGGCTGCTGTCAGTTTGGGAATCAGGAAAACAAATATAGGCAAAACAAAATGAACAAAATGAATACCTGTGGTTCCTGATGAAGAATTTTGTAGTGAAACAAATTTGCATTTGTTTTGGATCATCTGTCCCTTTAAATTGTTTTTATTGACATTTAAAAAAACAAGAATCTCAACTTTCATTTTAGATTAGATTAGATTAGATTCAACTTTATTGTCATTACACAAGTACAGGTACAAGGCAACGAAATGCAGTTTAGGTCTAACCAGAAGTGCAATAGCAGCAAGTGCAGGATATATACAATGGTTGCATAAGTGCAGGATATGGAGATGTACAGGATTTACAGGTAATATGTACAATGAATATAAATATACAGATGGTTATTACTATGACAGGTGAGTGTGTGCTATAAATATAATTACAGGTGTCTATAAACAGCATTTACAGGTGAATATGTGCTATAAATGTAAATGTATATACAGATGTCTTTAACTATAAACAGAGTTTTACAGGTAGATGTATACAATTGTTAGCTTAAGGTGAGCATTAAATTTAAGGTAGTGCAATGAGCATGGACAGTGCAAATAAGTGAGATGCAAAATGTAAACAGTTGGTACTGTATGAACAGTTGGTAGAGCAAATGAGCATGTTCCAGCTAAAGTACAGTAGTGCAAGGTGCAAGTGTAAGCAGTTGTTACTGTAAGCAGTAAACAGTTGTTGTAAACAGTTGTTACTGTAATGAACAGTTGGCAGTGCAAATGGTACAAATAAGTAACAGAGTGAGCGAAGAGTCTATAAGGGTAGTAGTGGGGGGGGCAGTGAAGGAGTCTGGTGTGGTGGGGGAGTCTGTGAGGGGAGTGGGGTGGTGGGGGGTGAGGAGAGTCTGTGAGGGGAGTGGGATGGTGGTGGGGGGGAGAGAGGAGTCTATGAGGGGAGTGGGATGGTGGGGGGGTAAGAGGAGAGTCTGTGAGGGGAGTGGGATGGTGGTGGGGGGGGAGAGAGGAGTCTATGAGGGGAGTGGGATGGTGGGGGGGTAAGAGGAGAGTCTGTGAGGGGAGTGGGATGGTGGTGTGGGTAAGAGGAGAGTCTATGAGTGGAGTGGGATGGTGGTGCGGGAGAGATGAGTCTATGAGGGGAGTGGGATGGTGGTAAGAGGAGAGTCTGTGAGGGGAGTGGGATGGTGGTGGGGGAGAGAGGAGTCTATGAGGGGAGTGGGATGGTGGGGAGGAGTCTATGAGGAGAGTGGGATGGTGGTAAGAGGAGAGTCTGTGAGGGGAGTGGTGGGGGGGTAAGAGGAGAGTCTGAGGGGAGTGGGATGGTGGTGGGGGGGTAAGAGGAGAGTCTGAGGGGAGTGGGATGGTGGTGGGGGTAAGAGGAGAGTCTGAGGGGAGTGGGATGGTGGTGGGGGGGTAAGAGGAGAGTCTGAGGGGAGTGGGATGGTGGTGGGGGGGTAAAAGGAGAGTCTGAGGGGAGTGGGATGGTGGTGGGGGGGTAAGAGGAGAGTCTTTGAGGGGAGTGGGATGGTGGTGGGGGGGCAGGGGGGTGAGAGGAGTCTTTGAGGGGAGTTGGATGGTGGGGGGGAGAGGAGTCTATGAGGGGAGTGGGCTGGTGGGGGGGTTAGAGGGGAGTCTGTGAGGGGAGTGGGCTGGTGGGGGGGTAAGAGGAGTCTATGAGGGTGGTAGGATGATGGTTTAGGGGGAGAGTCTGTGAGGGGAGTGGGATGGTGGTGGGGGGCAGGGGGGTGAGAGGAGAGTCTGGATGGGAGTGGGATGGTGGTGGGGGTAAGAGGAGAGTCTGTGAGGGGAGTGGGATGGAGGTGGGGGGGGAGAGGAGTCAGTGAGGGGAGTGGGATGGTGGGGGGGAGAGTAGTCTATGAGGGGAGTGGGATGTTGGGGGGGGGGGTAAGAGGAGAGTCTGTGAGGGGAGTGGGATGGTGGGGGTGGGGGTGAGAGAGGAGTGGGGTCAGCAAGGGTTAGAGTTCAGTAAAGAGACAGCTCTGGGGAAGAAACTGTTCTTTAGTCTGCTGGTTCTCGTCCGGAGGCACCTGAAACGCCTGCCGGAGGGAAGGAGGGAGAACAGTCTGTGGGCTGGGTGAGAGGAGTCCTTGAGGATGCTGCGAGCTCGACGCAGACAGCGTTTCCTCTGGACGTGCTCGATGGCAGGAAGTGGAGTCCCTGTGATGCGTTGGGCAGTTTTCACCACCCGCTGCAGTGCCTTGCGCTCCGCGACAGAACAGCACCCATACCACACTGTGACACAGTTCGTCAGGATGCTTTCTATTGCGCAGCGGTAGAAGTTCACCAGGATTGCAGAGGAGAGCTGATTCTTCCTCAGTGTCCTCAGGAAGAAGAGGCGCTGGTGAGCCTTCTTGACCAGGCTGGAGGTGTTGGTTGTCCAGGTCATGTCAACCGAGATGTGGATCCCCAGGAACTTGAAGCTGGAGACACGCTCAACGGCCATTCCATTGATGAGCGTGTCTCCAGCTTCAAGTTCCTGGGGATCCACATCTCGGCTGACATGACCTGGACAACCAACACCTCCAGCCTGGTCAAGAAGGCTCACCAGCGCCTCTTCTAAAAATACTTCCATATGTTCAATATCTATATGTGACAGTTTTTCAATGGTCTTTTTATAATGGGGAAGGCAGAGTCCAGGATCACATGAAGCAGTGTCTTTTTATCACCAACCTTTCGCAACACCAACTGGCTGAGTTCCAGCTACTCCCGAGGCAGGTTTCTCTATTTCTCCAAGGCCTGGCTTTTAACCTGTCTCTCGGGTCACTGAAAAGTGAGAACACTTGTTAGATTTTACTTTAACCACTAACTCCCCCAAACTCCTCCTCCGCCTGCATCAGCCTTTAAACCATGCCCTGCTAGCAACATACGTCCAACGCCCATCTCAGACCATTATCGGAGAGGAAGTAAGCCACAGCAATCTGTGCCCCCGGCCTGTGAACCACCTCAAATTTAAATATTTGTAAAGCCAGATACCAACGGGTGATACCAACGCATATCCTTCCCAATAGCCCATCCCAATAGGTAGTACCGGAGGGTGAGGACCGCCCACTTGATGGCCAAGCATTTCTTCTCAATCATGCTGTACTTTGTCTCTCTTATTGAAAGCTTCCAACTAATGAAGAGCACAGGGCACTCCTCCCCCTACACCACCTGAGACAACACGGCTCCCAGACCTCGGTCCGATGCATCTGTCTGAAAGACAAATGGGAGAGTGTAACAATGGCCCACCGCACAGTGCAGTCTTTATGCAGGTAAAAGCCAATTGGCAATGCTCCGTCCATTTTTAGTGAGGTCAGTCAAGGGGCTTGTGACCTCTGAATATTTGGGCACAAATCGCCTATAGTGGCCAGCCACCCCTAAGAACTTCTTCACCTCCTTCTTGGTCTTGGGACACGGGCAGATCACAATCGCTGCAGATTTATCAATTTGGGGTTGACCTTGCCCAAGTGGAACCCCAGATACCGTACTTCCACCCATCCAATTGCACACTTCTGTGGTTTGGCGGGTTTTAACCTGTCTCTCGACTCACTGCAAATTGAGAACACCTGTTAGATTTCATTAACAAGAGGCCTTTAACCACTAACTAGCCCAAAATCATCCTCCGCCTGCATCAGCATTTAAACCACATGCCTCTAGCCACACTACACTTACACACACTACTATTATAGTTAACTGTATTTTTGCCTTTATATTCTATTCTTGTGTATCTGTTTATGGTATAGATGTATTTCCTCCAGTCCAGCAGGGCGGCAGCAGCAGAAAACAAGTTTAACAGACTGAAGTGAACAGAGAGGAATTTCATCTGGTCTGCATGCCTTTATTTTTTTTCAAAGTCCAGTGTAGATTGAACTCACTTCCTGTTTAGAGTCAGGAAGTATTTAAATAAGCACTGCTCATTCTGAGAATCACACTTCATCTGTGAAGACGATATTTTCAGAAACAGTGAATAATGGATTCTGAGGCTATTTTTGAAAATACTGAACACAGAGTTGTTGAAGAGACAACTGGACCTCAAACACAGAATAACAGCCAGAAAAATATTGAACATGGAAAAACAGGATGAAAGAAGAAGGAAGAGATGAAAAGTGCAAAAAGTAGAAAATTACTTTTGATAGGAACTATTTGGTAATCCATTGCCACTTTCTGCCACGTGGAAGGTCAATCAATCCGTCAATCATGTGATCAATGAAGATATGCTTCTGACTGTCTGCTCTTGTGTGGAAAATTACTAGTTTTGTAATTAACTTTCTTTCTTAGCCAATCAGAATCTTTTAACCTTAGTAATGATGTAGTTAGTAGTGTGGTTTGTAGTTAGTAGTTAGTAGTAGTCCCCCAACAGATTGTGTGGGGGGCGGCCCACGAACTCCTTGTGAGACCTGAAGCTTCTGCTGATGAAACTCAAAACTATTCTTCACAAAAAATTCTACAGTTGACTGCACTTCTGACTCCTTATGGTCCTCGGGTCTTAACTGCAATTCCCCTAAACTTTAAAGTTAAAATGTTGTCACAGGGTGTGTCGGAGCGATGAAGACGTCATGGAGGCAAAGGATGAATTTAAAGATACTTTAATATTGATACTCAAAATAAACACAGGAACAAGCAGAAACACAACCTAACGCTGACAAGAACAGACCAGGACTGAAGGAATACCCAATGATTAAGAACACAAGGGCTGAAAGGGAGAACAAGGCACCGCTGACAAGACTAACAAGGCGATTGATCACGCAACAGGTGAATAAAAAACACTGGGAAATCACGGGAGGAACCAGGACGTAGACAGAGACATGACAGAACAGCCCCTCCCACAAGTTGTAGTTGGGAACAGGTGGAGGACAAGAAAGACGAATAGCAACACTAAACAGGGTCGGGAGCCCAGGGAGCAGGGACTAGTCAGTGAGGTCTCCAGGGTTGCACCGGGAGCTCAGGTGTTCCTGGAGTCTCTGCCTCCAGTGTCCCAACTGCCTCGCCCCAGTCACGGGTCTATAGCCCCCCTCAAAAATGATTTTGGGGAAAATTTGGTGTAAAAACAAATTGATGTCTTTATCCGGGGCTAGGAGGGACTTTGGAGTGAGCTCAGGGACTGAGTGGAGGTGAAAGGTACCCTTGGGGAATAGTAATAGTTTGGGTAAATGTTTGGGCACTAGGGGGCGCTTGGGAGCAGGTTGCATTAGTTTGGCTGACATTGAGAATGAGGGGATCATGAAATCGTTGGATAATTCACCATTGAAACAAGGGTAAGTAATAAAACACTCACAGAAAATCACTGTGTAGACTTTCTGCATTTAAAAAATATTTTTTGTTTATAGCATGAGTGAATAAATGCTTTTAGAAAACCCAATTATAAATTATAACTTATTGAGTTTAATTAGCAAACCTTCCCTCCACAAAGTGTCAAAGGAGATTGCAATCATGTATTCTTTCATTACAAAAGCTTACATTTTCAAACAATACCAAAGCATCTACTTTGGACCTGCTTTTCCTAAAACAACACTGAAACGTTGAGAACACAACCCTTTTTTCAAAATGTAATACAGTCGCCTCTCAATCATTTTTTCCATTACTTTACTGTGGCGAGCAAGGGGAGGTCGAGGAACGTGAGAGCGTCACGAGAGCCGGTGTCGTAACTGAGAATGAGCGACCGTTCTCGTGTCTCACGGAGGAGCGGAGGCATAAACAGGAGAGCAACGCCAGTGAAGGACAAGAGAGGACCATGCCTGGACTTATTCAGGTCTATATGAAGAATACTTTTTTTGTTGTTCTTTCAAGAATTTTTAAGAATCCTAAAGGTGCACTTTTCCAATTTGTCTTTTATTAACAAATAGTAGTTTTTGCAGTTTGTTTAAACTCACTTTGATGTAGATATTCAATGTATGTTGAGCTGCCTTCACATTATAACCAATATGGGAGGGAAACAAAAATGTACTACAGGACAAACTCAAACTGCGCTAAAATGAATCGGAGTACTCAATGGGACAAAGTGAAATTTCAATGGGATGTTTTGACAAGGGAAGACACATTGTTCCGTGTACTTGTACCACTTATTAGACACTGAGATGCTGTAAAATAAATGTTACTTTACCAAACCCATCATCAACCCTACCCTCTACTGACAGATCATTGAATTCTTCTTCACATAACACTTCACAAAACACCATAATTCAATTGTTGCAGTTTAATTATACTTTACTATCAACTGTGATATCCAAACATAAGAGCTGAAATTTCAGCTCTAATATCTGTTTTTCGTTAAGCAGACTAAAAAGTTATCTTCCATAAATATTCCATTATTGCTCTATTTTCATCTGTATTCCTGCTAAATTTGATCTAATCTCCTTCCTGTAACTTCCTGTTTTTGTGCTCTCTTCCACATTTTGCACATACTTCCTCACCGATTATTTTACCAGCTGCCAGTGATTTTGGTTTTAGACCCTTTGCTCTCAGAGTTTCATCTACACTTAATCAAGACTCTTTCATTGCTCAGACACATTGCCCCTTTCTTTTTGATCACTTTTGATAGTTTAACAGGATGCATATGTTGCTCTGCTTGTTTGACAAAGATCATGACTTTTAACTTTTTTCTCACCATTTCTCATTTGCCCTGTATCCCCGGTTTTACTGTACATATTTGTTCATATTCAGACTCATCATATATGATATTTCCTCAGTCACATGCATTTAGTACTTCTCTGTTGCTGTTCAAACTCAACACTTCACTTCAGTGGTAACCCCAAAAAGCTTTTAAATACCAACATAATAGAACAATAAAGTCTAAAAAGTCTCTCCATTTTCTCATTTCAACACTTAATTGCCCAATTCAGCCCCTTTGCAAAGCATGATGGGAAGTGAACGTCCTGTTTGATTGAAATCTTCATTTATTTGTTGCTTCAGTTAAAAATATTTGCAATTTTTACTAGATGAAAAAGTAACCAGTTAAAGTAAGAAAGTGATTGAGTTAGTTGGACACTTATTTTACATAGATTCTCCTCGGTCAGTTGTGTTGTTACAATTTGCATAGATTAAAATAAACCTTTAATGTTAATAAGAACTAAATTGGTTGCAGAAAATTTGAGTTTGTTTAGTTTTGTGTGTTTATTTATTTATTAATTGCACGATTTGGTTGATTGATTGAACCGTGATTTCAAAATGAAAACCTCAAGTCAGTGTAACATGAAGTAATCACATCTGACCAAGAAACAGTGGTATTAATTTTTTTGTAAAATTTTTGAGTGACATTTTGTCAAGGGAGAAACAAAAAGTTTGAAGTTTAATAATCTTTTCACTCATTTCCTCCTGCAGTTTTATGAACATCACAGAAACTCACTTCATCAACTGATGTTGATTCACCTGAAATGTTTTAGTTTAAACTCATTATTATGATGTTTAATGTTCCTTTGGCTGAGCGCTTCATTTACATTATTGTAATTCTCTTTCTATTTAATGCTGCTAGAAATCAGTTATTTGGTTTCAAATGAAGAGAAGTAATAAAAAGATTGCATTTAAATGGTGTGTTAAACTAAATAATTAACTAATCTATTTGTTATGTTGAATAATGATATTTTACATTTATTACTAACACTTGAAACCTTTTAATTGGATTGATAATCATCTATATTTGTGACAATATCTTGTAATTGATCATGCTTGAGTCACTCTCACGAAAACAAAATGCTTTTTGTTTTTAAGTTTTTTGTCTTTTTAAGTTTGACTAATTTGATTTTTACAGTGTAATCTGTTCATAATGATTTCAGACAGATACAGAATTAAATAAAACATTGTATTTGTCCTATGAAAATGTATCATACCAATTAAATACCAAATTCAGAAATTGAAAATACATAACATCAATTGCTGAAAGATGAATTTAATAGTGAGAAATGAATACCTGAAATTGGAGAAACACACAGAAGTGTGAGAGTGCTAAGTGTAGGACTTCATGACATTTCGCAGGACTGATTGGGGTTTCCGTTTTTAGTTTCCCTTGAATACCAAGAACAAAGGAGTTTTGGGAGTTTGTGTTTGTATTTTTGGAGACTCCTGGTTTTGGGGATAGGAGTCATGATTATCAGATATTGTTGTGGTAAATCTGTAGAGTCTAAGTTCTCACGCTGGGTCAGAAAAAAAGTCAAGTTTCGAAGTTTCGAAGAGTCGAAGTTTCCAGATTCCAGAGCAAGAAAGTGAGATGATAGCTCTACATCTGAGTACAAATCACCATGCATCTCATCTTTTGTTTCAAAAGGTTATCACATTAAATACATTTTTTCTTTAGCTACCAACATCCAATAGTAAATAGTCCAATCCTCTTTTCTTTGGACTCCACCTCGGCCCTCTGCCAACATAATTTACACCGCCACATGTATAAAGGTAATATTGGTAGAACATATATTTGCCCCCTCCTTTCTCATTTTTAAAGAGTCTCAAAGAGTTTCCTCTTCAAATGCTTTTTGCAATTCATCATTGTCCCATACATTGTTTATAGTTTTTAGTTATTTTTCCAACAAAAACCTGGTATTTTTCTTCAGTCATATGTTTGCACCATCCAAATGGTTACATGTTCTCACGAACTCAAGTCTGAAAACTCTAATCTGAGTTTTCATGATATTTGAATTTCTCTAACAATATCTTGAAGAGAAACCACCCACAACATGAGAACAAAATTAGGTTTTCAATCTTTCTCATGATACCAGTGACTGCAGAGAAGTTAAGATTGTTTTACCAGTCGCACTGACTTAGGATATATCAAATGATTTATTCCGACATTCTTAAAGTGAACTTTCAGTGAGTTGAATCAGGCTGAAATGAGGAAAGTAGGGAGAGGTGGTGTGAGGTGAGACGTTTGGGCAAGGCGTTCCTTAAACTCTTTCTTTTAGATCTTCTCTCCAGAAGAGTTTTATTGTTTTGTACAGGATGTTTAATTTCAGTTTCTGTCACAGCAAGAAACGCAGTCTTACAGTACAGACCCCAGCTTTCCTATGAACACACGATTCTGTATTGTAAGTCTGTGAGTGAGAGCAAATAATGAAATTTTTAAAAAAAGGCAGGTATATTTTAAACACAGTTGAAGGCACAACTGGACCTCAAACAAAAAGTCTCTTTGAGGATGAAGGAAAACCTCGAATGTGCAGTGAGTAGATATTTTATTTTTATTTTTTTTTATTTTTTTTGCTGAAGTAGAGATGGAGTAGTAATGTTTGAAAAACCAAACACTGTTACATCAAATTTCAATCATTGTTTTTTTTTTTACACTGTGAAACTCAACAGTTGTTCTAACTAACACATTTTAGTTCATTTTATGCAATGTCTTAATTGTTAAAATTTAGTAATCTGTATTATTCACATACTATGTCTTGTTTACTCATAAAACCCAATTTAAGATTAATTGATTGGTTTGAGTGGCATTCTGTCAAGTAACAAAAAAAGAAGTTTGACGCTGGGAATTCTTATTACTGTTATTGAAATTAATCTTAATAGAATAAATAATAAATTTAAATAAAATTTGAACTGCATTTTTGGAATGTGGAAAAGGAAGAGCAAAGAGAAAAACGGATCAAGTGTGCCAAAATTTTTATTTGAGCTGAAAATGCAACGGTGCACAAAACAAGTAATAAAACCAAGGAAAACATAATTTTTAAGAACAAATGAACAAGTTTAATTTTTGCGCACAGTATCGTTTTTAATGTGAATAAAATTTTGATTAATGCTTTTTGGGGGTTTTAAATGCACTCAATTGTTTTGATCCGTGACCACATTGTTTACTATTCTGTTCATTTTGCAATATTTGTTTAGAGTGTATTTTGTGTGTTTTTGTGTTTTGTGTTTGTCATGTTTAATGTTAAATATTTGATTCCCTTTCAGGGAACTCGAGCTGTGTCGAAGCACTAGGGGAAATAGCCTTGCGTGAGTCACGTGAAGATCTATGCAACCAATGAGAAGCGAACGCGTGTGAATGCGTCACTGCCGGCCGCAGCCGGTGACGTCATGAGGAAGAGCATAAAGCGCGTCTGAAACCGGGGCGCGTCAGCTCTGAATGCCTTCAGCGTGCTGTGTCTGTGCGAGAGTGGTTTTTGAGACTTGATAGCTTAAAAAATCAAAGAATGAGTGTGAAAAGTGTGGCGAGAGATGAACAGAGTTTCAGACCGTGTGTTTATCCCTGTCCTCGTTTTATAACGGGCAGGGATACACATGTAATGTGTGTTATCTGTTTAGGAGTGGAACATGCACGGTCGGCTCTTGAGGGCGCCGGCTGTAAAGACTGTGAGCAGTTTTCTCTGCATGTTCTCCGCTCCCGCCTGGCGGTCTGTAACGAGGCCGCCCAGGCTAGTGTTCCCCGGGGTTCGGGACCTGCAGCGGCCGAGGCGTTGCGGCGCTCTCAGTCCTGGGGTTCACAAATGGATCTCGCTGAGGCTGCTGGGGTGGGTCCGTCCTTACCTCAGCCCTCACGAGACCAAACGGGTTCCAGTCACGGGCACTCCTCGGGAGATGTTCGTGCTGTGACTCCAACATTAGCTTTGTCGAGTTCCGATAGTGAGATGGACTTAGCTAGTGTTGACCCGGCAGAGGAGGCTTCGCCACTCTCCTCGCCGGCGTTTGAAGAGCTAGTTGAGGTTGTGGCGCGAGCTGTCTCTCGTCTGGATATTGAATGGCCGGCGGAGACCAGAAGCGCCCGTCCTAAAAGAAGTATGTTGGACGAGCGTTATCTGCCGGCTCGCGTCACTCCCCCGCGCCGAGCTATGCCTTTCCTTCCCGATTTGCATGCCGAGGTATCCAGATCGTGGGAAAAGCCAGCCTCTGAGAGAGTTCATACACGGAACAGTTCGATGTATACGAATCTCGCAGGGGCTCAAAGCTATTGCTATGGGGGGATGCAGAAGGTGGATGAGGCGCTTGCGAGCTACCTTGTGCCCCAATCTGCGTCCTCCATTAAAGCTCCGGCGCTCCCCTCCAAGCCGATGCGCGTCACGTCGTCTTTGGTGGGGAGAGCGTACTCAGCCTCTAGTCAAGCCGCAGCGTGCCTGCACACCACGGCTCTGCTGCAGGCTTATCAGGCTGAGTTGCTGGGGGACCTCAACGAGGGCGGCGGTATCGGTCCGGAGACAGTGGCAGAGCTGCGCCGGACCGTGGATCTGTCTCTCCGGGCCACTAGGGAGACGGCCTACTCTGTCGGTCGCTCCATGGCAGCTCTGGTGGCTACGGAGAGACATCTTTGGCTCAATTTGTCTTCCATCAAAGATAGGGACAAATTTGTTTTGCTGGACGCTCCTCTGTCCCCTTCGGGCTTGTTCGGCGACGCCGTAAAAAGCGTTGTCGACAAGTTTCAGGAGGCTGCACGACAGCAGGTGGCGTTCAGTAAAGTTATTCCCCGCCGCCCTCCACGTGAGACCGCCAGTCAAAGGGGGTCTCAGAGCTCTTCACACAGGGCCGCTCAAAAACGAAGTGTCGCCACCCGTCTTCCTCCGGCTAATCCCGGGGGGTCGGGGCGACAGGCTCAAGCCTCTGGCAAGAGGGGCGATCTGAGGGCTGTCCTGAGCGCTAAGAAGGCTAAGAGCAAGCGGCCCTGACGCCAAGCCGCAACAAGGTGGTGTATCCCTGGAGCAGCTGACCAGTCAGCCCGCCATGGGAAAACCACCCCCTCTGAGGAGGGTCCTAGAGCACTCCACCCGGGAATCCGGGAATCCCGGCCCAGTGGTGGACATGCCATCAGCACCAGAGGCCAGCCCCGGGAGGCTGGTTCCCCTAGTAGAATTCCGGGATCCGTGGTCACGGCTACCCGGTATCTCTCAGTGGGTCCTGCGCACGGTCACCTTAGGGTACGCCATTCAGTTCGGGGTCTCACCACCCCAGTTCTCGGGGGTCCTACAGTCTGCTGTAGGCCCTCAGCAGGCTCTGGTCATGGAACAAGAAGTAGACACTTTGCTGGCGAAAGGGGCCATCGAGTATGTACCCCTCGCAGAGAGCAAGTCCGGGTTCTACAGCCGGTACTTCATAGTTCCAAAGAAGGATGGAGGGTTGCGGCCCATTCTGGATTTACGTCTCTTGAATCGTGCGGTCAAGCGTCTAAAGTTCAAAATGCTAACGCTCAAACAGATCGTAGTGCAGATCAGATCCGAGGATTGGTTTGTCACAGTCGACCTCAAGGACGCTTATTTCCATGTCTCCATCCTTCCGCAACACAGGAAGTTCCTGAGGTTCGCCTTTGGGGGAAAGGCGTACCAGTATCGGGTGCTTCCTTTCGGCCTAGCGCTCTCACCCCGCACGTTTACGAAAGTCGTGGACGCTGCTCTAGCTCCCCTGCGGTCACGGGGCATCCGTGTCTTAAACTATATAGACGACTGGCTTATTCTGGCCCAGTCGCCGCAGTTGGCGGAGCAACATCGAGATGTAGTGCTCGCACACATAAAGGAGCTGGGGTTGAGGCTGAACGCCAAGAAGAGTGTCCTTTCTCCTGCTCAGAGAACCACCTTCTTGGGAGTCGTCTGGGACTCAGTAGCGATGTCGGCCCGGCTTTCCCCCGGGCGCATCCAAGTTATCTGTTCAGCCGTCAAGAGCATCAAGTTAGGCCAGCCACTCACTGTCAGACACTTCCAGAGGGTGTTAGGGCTCATGGCAGCGGCTTCCTGCGTCATCCCGTTGGGCCTGCTGCACATGAGACCCCTGCAGTGGTGGCTAAAGACCAAGGGGTTTTCCCCGAAAGGGAACCCGCTTCGCATTATCAAGGTCACGGGGCGATGCCTACGCGCCTTGAGTATGTGGAAGAATCCTTGGTTTCTGTCTCAAGGCCCAGTGCTAGGGGCTCTGGCTCGGAGAGTCTCTCTCTCGACAGATGCCTCCCTCTCGGGCTGGGGGGCGGTCTTGAGAGGTCAAGGTCCGTCTCACGCTAGTGGCCCCCCACTGGCCGTCCAGAATATGGTTCGCGGACCTTGTGTCCCTCCTCGACGGGGTCCCCTGGGAGATCCCGATCAGGAGGGACCTTCTGTCCCAGGCGGAAGGTTGCATTCTTCACCCGCAACCAGGGCCGTTGAAACTGTGGGTCTGGCCCCTGAGGGGGCCCAGCTCATAGAGGCCGGTCTCTCAGCCGAGGTTGTTGAGACCATCCTGCAGTCCAGAGCTCCCTCCACGAGGAAACTCTACGCGTTGAAGTGGAAGCTCTTCACTTCTTGGTGTAGTGAAAGGCAGCTGAACCCAGTAACCTGCCAAATTGGCAAAGTACTGGAGTTCCTGCAAGAAAGATTTGTGGCAGGGCTGTCCCCCTCCACCTTGAAGGTCTACGTGGCTGCTATAGCGGCTTGCCACGTACCTCTGGGTGGGGTGTCCTTGGGCAGGGACCCCCTAGTCACTCGTTTCCTCCGTGGTACATTAAGGCTGAGACCTGCGGCACAGACCAGGGTGCCTGCCTGGGACTTGTCCATGGTACTCCTAGGCTTGTCCCAGCCACCCTTTGAACCTCTAGAGGGTATCTCTATCAAGTACCTCTCGCTAAAAACCCTTCTTTTGCTGGCTATCACTTCGCTTAAGAGGGTCGGGGACCTTCAGGCCCTCTCAGTGGCCCCATCATGTCTTGAGTTTGCGCCCGGGATGGCGAAAGCTTTCCTCCACCCGAGGCCGGGCTACGTCCCCAAGGTTCCCACTAATGTGGCTCGGTCTATCACGCTGCAGGCCTTCTGCCCTCCCCCATTTGACGATCATGAGCAGGAGCACAAGAACAAGGTCTGTCCAGTGCGAGCACTGGACGCTTACGTTCACAAGACTGCCACGTGGCGTAAGTCGGACCAACTGTTCGTTTGCTTTGGGGCCCCCGAGGGTGCCCCAGCTTCCAAGCAAACTCTGAGCAGGTGGATAGTCGAGGCTATCTGTCTAGCTTATGAGTCGGCCGGACATGCTTCTCCTTTGAGGGTCCGAGCCCACTCCACTAGGAGCATGGCGGCATCCAAGGCTCTCCTCTCCGGAGTCTCCTTGCCTGACGTTTGTGCTGCGGCTGGCTGGTCCTCGCCGCACACATTCATGAGGTTCTACCAGCTAGACCTCGATGCCGCCCCGGGAACCAGGGTGCTCTCTCAGTGAGCTGGGACACACCCGGATGCTGACCTCGCTGAGGTGGCGTTGGCATAGCGTTCCCCTAGTGCTTCGACACAGCTCGAGTTCCCTGAAAGGGAACGTCTCGGGTTACTTATGTAACCCTGGTTCCCTGAGGGGAACGAGACGCTGTGTCTTGGCCTCAGCTCCGGGCGCATCCGGGCCCGCTTCAGGCATTCATGGCTGACGCGCCCCGGTTTCAGACGCGCTTTATGCTCTTCCTCATGACGTCACCGGCTGCGGCCGGCAGTGACGCATTCACACGCGTTCGCTTCTCATTGGTTGCATAGATCTTCACGTGACTCACGCAAGGCTATTTCCCCTAGTGCTTCGACACAGCGTCTCGTACCCGAGACGTTTATGCTTATCATTTTTTTTTATCCTTGACTTCAGTACTTTTGGTGGAAATTTGATCCCATATACTATTCACACTTGATTCAGGAGCAGTAAATGCTAAGCGCATTTGGCGTGCTGTCCGAGGAGAGGGCTCCGAGCTTGGTATTTAGCCCGAACCTGGAGCACTCCCCCCGTATTCCTGACTTTGATAGGAACAATTAAGTGTGAGGAGTCGGGGTGGTGGAGGGATGCCGTAAACCATAGGTGTCAAACTCAAGGCCCGCGGGCCACATCCGGCCCGCCGTGTAATTATGTCCGGCCCGCAAGATCATTTTATATATTATTATCAATGGCCCAGCGATATGAAGCGCTGGTAACACAATAAACTACAGATCCCATAATGCAGCGCTTCAGCTGCCTTGTCGAACACTTCCTGTGTTAATCAAGTCTATCTTATGATGCTGCAAGTTATTGCAAAGCTAGCCCTCACGATGCAGAGGGGAAAAGTTGATTCTGAAAACAGAGCCTTTAAAAACCGAGGGGAGGCTGAGTACCGTATCTCCCCGCAGACGATAATCCGCACCCTCATATAGCCCGAGGGTTTTGTGTAAAAAATCGTTGGCATAACCTGCACCCATAGATTGATGAACTGTTTTGTGTAAGATCACATTTCGAATGTTGCTCGGTATACAGTGCTTGTGCGCGAAATGCAAGTGTTGATCAACAGACGAGAAGAGCCCGCCCTCATGCAGCACAGCCAATCACGTCATCTTGCATGATTGACAGGTCAGACAGCCAATCAGCGGCAGCAGTCAGAGTGACAGTACAAGCGCCAGAAAGAAAATACAGCGCAAAAAAAAAAAACTTACGTCCTTAGGGACGTAACAAATATATTGAAATATTATTACGTGTAAAATATTTGTGATATATTTTGTAAAATCTGCTATAACCCACGAGTTATATGCGGAAAAATACGGTACTGTACGGTACTGTTTACTGACATACTGCCGTGTGTCTCATTTGCGGAGCTAATGTGGCGGTAAATTAAAGAATTTAATAAGACGGCACTTTGAGACAAATGACATAAGAGCAAAGCAACTGAATGATTTGATTTATTGCTGAAAAGCAAAAAATTTACTTAGATTTCCGGGTTTTTATATGCATCATGTTCATATTTTGAATTTGTATAATTTTGACAGGATATATTTTTATGGAGAGCAAAATCTTTTGGGATATTTAAATTGTAAGTTTTATATAAAATGACATAAGAGTGAAGAAATTTTAATGTTTGTTCTTTTAACGTTTACTTTATTTCCAACTTGTGTAATTTAGACAGGGTATATATATATATATATATATATATATATATATGTATACTTTTTGTATTTTTAAATATTTTTATATTTTTAAGTTATTTACGGTATAAGTTGATTTATTCCGGAATAATATTCCTGCCTATTTTTATTCACATTTATGTTTAAAAAAGGTAAGTTTTAAAAGTTTAGTTTTAGTGTGTTCAATAAATGTTTTTCCTGTTCGGCCCGCGACCTAAAGTGTTTTTGGATTTTGGCCCCCTGTGAAATTGAGTTCGACACCCCTGCCGTAAACTATCAAGAGGTGTAGGTGAGTCAAACATTTTATTTGATGAGTCAAACATTTGATGAGGTGTAATTGCTGATGAAAAGTTGATTGCGTTAATCCTTTGTACTTGTTCCTCCCGAACTTTGTTAATAAAACAACAATTGCTGTTGTAAGGTGGACAAGATTGGCCAAGGCTATTCACTCCAGACTGTTCCCGAGACGCATTACGCTGTGACATATCATCTTAATACACATATGGACATGTATGCGTCCATTGCTGGGGCTGCCGCCGCTGGCTATGGAACGCTGCCTAAAGTAGAGAAAGCATTCGCTGGCTATCTAGCTCCACATACATCCTCGCTGCAGGGTCCGTCCCTGCCGTCTAAGCCACTGAGGATCACGTCCTCGCTCGTGGAGAGATCTGACATTGAGAAGCCGAACTTGAGAGTCGTGCTTCAGGCGAAAAGGGAGGAGGGTAAAGCAAAATTTAAGTGGACTTGAGGCAGGAAAATGAGTTTTTCAAGGAGAGAGTGCTGTTTAGCGCACTGGTTCGTGTCTGAATCAGACAGTGCAGTTTTTTAGGCAGTCCGTGTGCTGCCTTCGCAGTGTTTGGCACTTTTGGATTGCCCCTCATAGGAGGTTCCTAGAGCATCCCTGCAGGGTGTTTTATTGTGAACTTCAGTTGTGCTTGCGTCCAGCCCTGGTGGGTCGTACCATATTTTTTTGCTGGGCGACTCCTCCCGAACGTTGTTTACCGAGGAGGTCGTAGAGCATGAGAGTTATGGGGTCGGTCCCCTCTCTGTGGTTTTCCTGAGTGAATGTGTTTATCACAGGGAGGCGCGGTTTTCCTTGCGCCTCGTCTCCGCTTGCTCTTTTCGTTTGTCCAGGTGGCAAACTACCTTTGAGCATTGTGAGTTTCTTGGTCTCGTGGCGTTGGCGGTGAGGAGGGTTCGCTCACGCCTCTTATACTGTAGGGTGTTTTACTCTCGTCGTGGGCCAGGAGGTTCTGCCCCAGTGTGAGCACTGGGTTTGTGCACCACCAGCGGCTTAGGCACAGTGGCTCATGCAGATCTCGTGTTCCCTGGCGTGTTTAGTTGAGACTTCCCTTGCTGGGATGGACTGGCCTTTCCCTTGGCCAGAACATCTCTTTTAAGAAAAGAGGGGCCCGTTTCGGGCGGGATACTGCATTCGCTGAGGCATTGGTATCTCATTTCCCTAGCGCTTTGTGAAGCAGCTCGAGTTCCCTAGAAAGGGAACGTCTCAGGTTACGTATGTAACCATAGTTCCCTGAGAGGGACCAAGACGCTGTGTTGCTTAGCCTCAGCTGGCTTATGCCGGGCTTGTTCAGACTGGGCAAGCTTCCGTTTCCGGGTTTCGGCATGCCTTTTGTACCCCAGTCTCATGACATCATCCATGTGCATTCACACAGCTTTGTTCTATTGTGCTTCAGTGACAATAACATGAAAGGAGTTCCCCTAGCGCTTTGTGACGCAGCGTCTCATTCCCTCTCAGGAAACTGTGGTTACATACGTAACCTGAGACTCAGTCTCAGGTTAGATGGAGCATTGGGGCACATCAAGTGAGATCCTAGATTTCTGATTAACTGCTCGACTTTAAGTTGTTATGCAGTCGTACAATATATAGGGTGCCAGATCAAACAACTAATGAGATAATAGTAAGCATTGGGCCGGCATTATCTCAATGGTTCTGGCTTAACCTCTGGTTCCTGCTTCAGCCCTATCTAAGTTATATAGTTATATTAATAACTATAGGGGGCTGGCTGAAAAACTATTATGATAATAGCAAGCATTACTTAATGGTTCTGTTCATAACCTCTGACTATCGCGTGTCCTTGAACTAAGTTGTTATATAGGCGACTGTAGGGGGCTAAACGGAACAGTTTCACCACAAGCATGGGCAGTCTATTAAATAACTTTAGCCATAACCTCTGATTGATGATCGAACTGGAGAGTTTTTGACCGTGAGATCCGCATACTGGTCGCGGTGAGACTCTGAGCAACACTGAGACCCGAATGAACGAGTGTAATAAGAGTGACGAGTTCGATAGAAGTGTCAAATGTATATTTACCAAATTATTATACAGATGACCGATGACCAATTGGCTTTCTAAAATCAATTTGCTGTCATATTTAAACATGGAGTCAGATAATAAGCAAGTGCAAATTTGTCGCGACTGAAAAGACCGAACGCGCAGTGATCCTTCACCCACTCCTTGAAAACCATCGTTGTGTCAGAATGGAATGAAGAGATGAATCCAATAGCAAGTGCAATATAAGTTTATTGTTAGTGGTCAGAATAACAAAGTCCAGATGAATAATGATGATGCAGGCTGGCAGAACAGGATGACGCAGGGACTCAATGGACAAATCGGTGAGTGCAGATAATCCCAGTGAATGACATGGAAACACGGGAACAGAGACGACGGACAGCCAGGAACGAAGACACAGGAACGGAAGGCCCGACGACACTGATGCACACAAAACAACCATCTGACAAACACAGGGAGTTAGTGGAGGCTTGATAAAGGCAGGGTGTAATGATCAACAGGTGTATGGAATGAGTGTGGAGTGAATAATCAGAAGCCACGCCTCCCACAATCATCACACAGTCAAACACATGCAGAATGAGGAGTCAATGAATACATGAACCGTGACACGTTGGACCGAGCAGCCTCCTTACACTGTCTTCGTGTTTGTCGTTCACTTTCTAGTTCCCCATTTTTCTCTCCCTATGTCATCAGTATCACTGTCTTGTCAGCAAAAAACTCATCTACCTTATAGAATAAACGGATTCAACTACAAAAAATCGGACCACATTACCCCTTTGCTCTATAACCTTCACTGGCTACCTGTCTCTGTCCGCATTCAGTACAAAATTCTTCTGTTAACTTTTAAATGTCTGCATGGACTTGCTCCTCATTATTTATCTGAACTTCTGCACTGTTATTCTCCTCCACGTACTCTCCGGTCATCTGACTCTAGACTACTCACTATACCTCGTTTCCGTCTTTCTACTATGGGTGGCAGATCATTCAGTGCTGTGGCCCCGAAACTCTGGAATTCCCTCCCTCTTTCTCTGCGCGACACTGCCACTATATCCTCCTTCAAGTCTCAATTAAAAACATATCTTTTCTCACAGTATTTCCAAACTTTATCTGCTTAGAATTCTTTTTCTTTTATCTTCTGTATATTTGTATGTATATGTCCTACTTGTATGAGTATGTCTATTTTGTGTATGTATATTTTGTGTACAGTGACCTTGAGCATGGGAAAGGCGCTATATAAATAAAACGTATTATTATTGTTATTATTACAAAGGCAAATAAAATGTATAACAAATGCACTTCTCCCTTACTAACATAAGAAGAAAAAACAAGATGAAAAGAAAATGGCACTGGCTCTCTACAAACTCCTTCCCAAATTAACAATATAAACTCATAAAGTAAAGAGTGTACAAACAAATGTTAACTTACAAACAGAAACAGGATTTTGTGTTGTACAAGTGACAATTTCAACAATACTAGAATTAGCAAAATATCCCTAAAGAAAACTCGGTCAACAAAGTATAATCTATAAAGTCTTCTATGGAAGGAAGATTAACCTCACAAAACAGCCTCCACTCTCACACACAAAGCATTACTGACGGGTGGCCACCATTATCTCCAACCTGTGAGTAGAGGGAGAGGGAAAGAGATCAAAACACAAATCAAATGATGTTTTATTAACAAAGTTCGGGAGGAGCACGTTCAAATGATTAACACAATCAACACGTCATCAGCAATTACACCTCATCCTATCAGCAGGAGAGGAAGCATGTATATATAGACATGTTTGACTCACCTACAGCTCTTTGACATTTTTCGGCATCCCTCCACCACCCCAACTCCTCACACTTAATTGTTCCTATCAAAGTCAGGATACGGGGGGAGTGCTCCAGGTTCGGGCTAATACCGAGCTCGGAGCCCTCTCCTCGGACAGCACGCCAAATATGCTTACCATTTATTGCTCCTGAATCATTTGTAAGTGTGAACTCGTGAAATACGTACTGGGAACAAATGCATATATTACCAAAATACAAATACTTAGAATGGTTGATTAAAAGATTAATACAAATATGTTAATGTTTATTCATTGATGTTTGTGTGTTTTCTCTGTTTGTCAGGAGGAAGTGGGTGTTTGGTGTTGATGACAGTGTGTCTCGGGATCATTTGTGTTCTTCTGCTGATCTTCATCATTCTGCAGTTCATCATCATCACAGCAGAGAAAGATCTGGTAAAGAGTTACAAGAACACAGTTGAAGAGTTCAATCAGACTATCAACAGCTTACAGGACAATTACACTGATCTGATGACTGAAAAAGACCAACTCAACAACAGATTCAGCTCTTTGAGTCAGACAAAACTGGACCTCGAGACAAAATTTAAAGATCTTACTGCTGAGAAAAGCCAGATGGAGGCTAGAGTGAATAATCTCACTGCTGAGAAAAAACAGTTGCAGAACAACTTCAACTCTTTGAGTCAGGCGAAACTGGAATTGAGTGATGAACTAAAGAAGGCGGTTTCTAATCGAGGTCAGTAGGAATCTGTGGTTGTCCTTGTTCTCTTTAATTTACTCTTTACTTTACTTTTACTCTTTACCCAGTTTTGAAAATTGTTTATGTTCAAAAACTATGTGTTGTCCAGGTCTTCTTTTCATATCTGATGAGAAGAAGAGCTGGTCTGAGAGCAGACAGTATTGCAGGGATCGAGGAGCTGATCTGGTCATTATCAAGACTGAAGAGAAGCAAGTGAGTTTGTATGAATGTGTGATAATGAATGAGAGGAATCACACTTATTCCTGTTTTTATTCATTCAGAGGTTCATATCTTCATTAGTGAAGGAGAGAGTGTGGATTGGATTGACAGACATTGAGAACGAGGGGATCATGAAATGGGTGGATAATTCAACACTGAATCAAGGGTAAGTGATAAAACACTCACAGAAAAACACTGTTGATGAATTTGTGAAGGTATTATTCACACATAAAATAAAATTGGCTTTTAATTTATTCACCCTCAGCCCATATGATTTATAGTGAATTATTTTTCTTCAGTTGAATAAAGATTTTTCTGTGGTCCTGGCTGCTATTTTGAGAATCAGAAAAACAAATATAGGCTGAATAAAATGAACAAAATGAATGCCTGTAGTTCCTGAAGAAGCATTTTAAAGTGAAACAATTTTGTGGATCATCTTTTCCTTTAAGTCATTTTTATTTCATTTAAAATTAAGAATATCACAGCTTTTACAAATAATGCATAATTTTTCCACAAAGACAATCATGACAAGTAAAGTTAAAAAATAATTCCCATAATCATATTCTAGTGATAATATCTTCCCTGCTTTACTCTTCTGAATTATTATGTTTTACACTTGAAGCTTGATTTTGTGGTGTTGTGAATATTTGTGGCTCCTTTATAATGAATTGCTGATTAAGCTCCTCGTTTGCCAAAAAACTTTGGCTGAACATTTGGGTTTCTAAAAAACTTTCACATTTTATTCAGGTTTTGGGTTCCAGGAGAGCCAAATAACGATTTTGGAGAGGACTGCATTGAGCTGAATCCTTCAAGATACTTTCTGAACAACTGGAATGATCTCCCATGTTCATGGGAGATAAAATGTATTTGTGAGAATTAAATTTAATCCAGTCTTGTTTTTTTTGTTTTGATTATTTTATTAACTCATTTTTATCTTGAATGTGTAATTTCTTTTAAAAACAGTGGCATCAGATGTTCACATATGTATGTGTTAGAAGGGTAATGCAAAATTGTCATTATTTTATCTTTGCTTTTATAAACTCACAACATTCAGCTTCTTTTATCTGTTATAATGTGTTTATCTCATTTTTCATTCTAAAGTGTTGAGATGAAAATCAGAGTAAAATATTGAAGTCAAAATTGTCAGGATTGCTTTGATTCTTCATTTATTCTGATACTGAGTGTCTGTGAAACTGCTGTTGTGTTTTATTGCTTTCAAATTTAATAAAATGGTTAATATCTATATTATTATAGCTAACTGTGTTTTTGCTTTTATATTCTATTCTTGTGAATCATCTCAGTTTACTTACGTAACCCTAGTTCCCTTAGAGGGAAAGAGACACTGCGTTGAACGCATATGGGAACGCCTTAGCATGATTGTCTATTGAAGCGCAATTGAATCCAGGTGTGCGAGTGCACGTCGCCGAGGGTGACGTCATGAGCCAAGATGATATGAGCACGCCATGACCCGGAAGCCGCATCTTGACCAGTGTCTGAAATAGCCGGTATGCTTAGGAGCTGAGGCTACGAGATGCAGTGTCTCGTTCCCTCGAAGGGAACTAGGGTTACGTAAGTAAACTGAGACGCTCCCTGTCAAGGGAACTCAACACTGCGTCAAACTTATATGGGAATGAGGAATACCCACGCCGCCTCAGCGTACGGAGTAGGCCAAGCTAACGTAGCTCACTACGAAAGGGCCAATGTTCCCACAGCGGGGTTAAGGTCTAGTTGGTAGAACCTAATAAAGGTATGCGGTGTGGACCAGCCAGCCTCATCACAAATGTCAGCAAGGGGTGCCCCTGCAAAGAAAGCTTTAGAGGTAGCTATGCTCCGGGTAGAATGGGTGCGGACATGCAGAGGACACTGCTGACCCGCCAAATCATAAGCCAGTGAGATAGCCTCGACTATCCACCTGCTCAGAGTTGGTTTTGATGCTGGAGCTTCCTTGGGAGCCCCGGAGCATACGAAGAGTTGGTCTGACCTATGCAATGAAACTGCGCTGCGGACATAGGAGTCCAGTGCTCGCACTGGACAGACCTTGTTCTTGGACTCCTGGTCATGATCGACAAAGGGGGGAGGACTTAAGGCCTGCAGTATAGTGTGACGAGCGGAGCTCGAAAGCACTTTAGGAATGTATCCCGGTCTGGGAAAGAGGAAGGCTTTCGCCAGGCCGGGCGCAAACTCCAGACAGGAGGGGGCCACTGAGAGGGCCTGAAGGTCACCAACCGTCTTAAAGGAGGAGATGGCTAAAAGGAACACAGTTTTAAGGGTGAAGAATTTCTCAGAGATGTCCTCGAGCGGCTCAAAGGATGCCTGGGACAGGACCTGGAGAACCAGGGAAAGGTCCCAGGGCGGCACCCGAGAGCATACAGCAGGCCTTAGCCTCAAAGTGCCTCGAAGGAAACGCACTACTAGGGGGTCCTGATCCAAAGGGGTACCACTCGGGGGTACGTGGTAAGCTGCAATGGCAGCCACGTACACCTCAAGCATGGAAGGGGACAGCCCGCCAGCGAACCTTTCTTGTAGAAACTCCAGAACGATGCCAACTTGGCAGGTCACTGGGTCTAAATGTTTGTTACTGCACCAGGAAATGAAGGCTTTCCACTTCCAAGCGTAGAGCTTCCTCGTGGACGGGGCTCTAGAGTGGAGCATGGTCTCAACGACCTCAGTCGAGAGACCTGAGTCTAAGAGTCGGGCTCCCTCAGAGGACAGACCCACAGATTCCACAGTTCCGGGTGCGGATGAAGGATCCTGCCCTGAGCCTGGGACAGAAGGTCCACTCTGACGGGAATTTCCCAAGGAGCACCGTCTAGGAGGGACACCAAGTCTGAGATCCACACTCTGCCCGGCCACTGTGGGGCAATTAAGGTGAGACGGACCCTGTCCTGGCGAACTTTCTCTAGAACCCCTGAGAGCAGGGTTAAGGGGGGGTAGGCGTACAGGGCTATTCTCGGCTACTCCTGTTGCATCGCATCCAGCCCTAGAGGGACTGGGGGAAAGAGGGAGTACAACAGAGGGCAATGGGTCACCTCGTGGGATGCAAAAAGGTCCACTTGAGCCCGACCGAACTTTTCCCAAATCTGCTCCTCCACCTCGGTGTGGAGCATCCATTCCTGAGGCCCCTGCCTCGACAGGAAGTCTGCTCCCGTGTACTGGGATCCCGGAATGTACACTGCTCGAAGAGAGCAAAGTTTGTTCCGAGCCCAGATGAGGATCCGCGCAGCTAGCTTGCAAAGCTGACAAGAGCGGAGACCCCCCTGATGGTTTATGTAGGAGACCACTGATGTGTTGTCGGATTGAACTAGCACGTGGTGTCCCCAAAGGTCTGGGAGAAAGGCCTGAAGCGTCTTCCAGACGGCCAACATTTCCAACGCATTTATATGCAGGGAGAGGCAACGTCAGGTCCACAGACCCTGAGCTGAGTGGTGTCTCAAGACCGTCCCCCAACCTGAGTGGGAGGCGTCTGTCGACAGCATCACGCGGTGACAGATTGGTCCCAGTACAGGTCCTTGGGCAAGAAACCAGGGACTCTTCCACGGCTTATAATCGAGGTCAGTACGAATCTGTTGTTATCCTCGTTCTTTTTATCTTTACATACATATTTGAAAAGAGTTTATGTACAATAACTATGTTTCGTCCAGGGTTATTTACAATATCCAATGAGTCAAAAAGCTGGTCTGAGAGCAGGCAGTTCTGCAGGGATCGAGGAGCTGATCTGGTCATTATCAACGCTGAAGAGAAGCAGTTGAGTTTGTGTGAGTGTCTGATAATGAATGAGAGGAATCACACTTATTCCTGTTTTTATTCACACAGAAGTTAATAACTTCATTCATCAAGGAGAGAGTGTGGATTCGATTGACTGAGATTGAGAATGAAGGGAACATGACATGGGTGGAAAATTCAACACTGAAACGAGCGTAAGTGATAAAACACTCACTATTTGTTAAAGAGATTGTTCATCCACAAATTAAAATGTGCTGTTTATTTACTCACCCTCAGCCCATTCGATATGTAGGGGATTATTTTTTCCTCAGTTGAACAGTAAAGATTTTTGGTAATGCTTTTGATTACGACCCGGAAAACTACTGCACAATTAATTTGAACTGACAGCGTAAATTTCAGTAATTGTAGTGTAACTGTAAAGTACTTGTGTGTAGGTATAAGGGAACAATCTGTAACGATTGGGTAATAAAGGGCTGACAACCGAGGAAATTACAAATAATTTTATACTGTAAGTATTTTATAATAAAATAAAATAATCGAATGACGTTTCGATTTTTTGCTGAAACTGTGATCCTGGTGATTCATCAAATCAATGGCTGCTGTCAGTTTGAGAATCAGGAAAACAAATATAGGCAAAACAAAATGAACAAAATGAATACCTGTGGTTCCTGATGAAGTATTTTGTAGTGAAACAAATTTGCATTTGTTGTGGATCATTTGTCCCTTTAAATTGTTTTTATTGACATTTAAAAAAACAAGAATCTCAACTTTCAATAACTTTCAACATTCAATAATGTTTTCTAAGTATTTTAGCTAAAATACTTCCATATGTTCAATATCTATATGTGACAGTTTTTCAATGGTCTTTTTATAATGTGGAAGGCAGAGTCCAGGATCACTTGAAGCAGTGTCTTTTTATAAAAAGTAAGCCACAGTGTAACACAGGTTAAATAAAGAGTCTTATTTATATATATATATATATATTAGATCATATTCACTTACTAGAAGTCAGTAAGAGATAAAAATGATTAAAAGAAAAAAATATTGATATGCAAATTAGTCTAGGTCAGAGGTTTTCAATGTCTGAGAGAGTGGGCTTCCCTTTTGACACAACTCACCCAAACCCGTCCCCCTCCAAAAAGTCGCGTGGGTGGACTGGGTGGACGCGATGTGCGATTCTTGACGGGGGGGCGAGGGTTGAACGACGCGCTTGCAGCCGCGACAGAATGACATCACAGGGAAATGTAAAATAAAGGAGGTTTAATACAAGTTCGGCGAGTTATTATTAGACTATCTTTTTTTACAGCTCTCCGCGCCTCCCCTGGTATGCTCTGGCGTCCCCCAGGGGAGGCGCGCCCCACACTTTGAAAACCCCGGGTCTAGGTTAATGCGCGGGGATTGACCAATGAGAGCTCTCTGTCATTTTGCGCCGTCCATGGTAACGAGCATGCGCAATGACAGATGAGACAGCCTGACATGAGATCAGAGAGCAGACGTGATCGATCGCTGTGATCCAAATTGATTCATTCAGAGGAAAAAAAACGTTGAAAAGTGGAGAGTTTGATAAATTGATGAAAAAGTTAGCTGCATAGATTACTACACTCCAGTAGGTGAGTCAGTGTCATATAATTAATGATAAATAGGCTCTATTACTTTATAATAATATATAATTACTGCTATTAAATGGTAATCTAGTTGCTGTAAATGAGTTATTTTCTCTTGAAATTGTGATCTTTGATTAGAATAGTTGTAAATGTCTAACGCGAATCGCGCAGTCATTTGTACATTGCAGTTTGCGCCGTTTTACGGTTACGCGCGCCTGTAACTGAGGCGAGCCTGTGTGAGGGAAAAATCAGTCAAAAGGTAAAAACTATTTCATCAACTTTGTGAAAATGATTTGTTACGGGTTATGTGATTACTTCAGCGTGAGAGGGTATAGTGAACCGCTTGGTTATTTTCAGAGTTTCACCGTCGCCATTGTTGGCCAGGTGTCTGTATAACAGTGAAAGCTATTGATTGAGGTAAATTGATGTGATTTATATCAGTTCATGAAGAAATGGTAAATGTAATTGTATTATATGTTATTTTGGATATTTAATGTGGAGTTATCTTTGATGTGGAGTTATTTTGGAATTCACTAAATGAATGTTCTGGTCTGTGATCAGGCCAGGTTTTTTTTTTTTCCTTGTCGATTCTTTTCTCTATTTCTTTCCTTTCTTTTTACTCTTCCTTTTATTTGATTTTTGGAAACGTGACACTCGAATGACCTTCTGTGATACCATGAGAACTTCACATTCGATGGCGAGCCAACCAAACAAGCAGAAGAGAAGGAAATACGTCGTGGAGAGGACAACGATATCCTTTCTTTTGAGTTTTTGAGTCATCCCAACTCCAGAGGCATTGTAACCTCACAAGACACTTGAAATTACCAGAGAGTAACTTTATCTATCTTTTATTTTATTTTATTTCCTTTTGAGTGAATTGACCAATCTGTAAATGTGTGTATATTGAAGAACGAGTGCACTCGAGGGAGATTGACAATTTTATTGTTTGTAATATTATAAATTACTTTATTTTGTTTTATTGACTTTTTTATTTTTGATTTAAGTGTACCAATTATATTTTCTATTCTTAATTTAACATTGTGTTTGTCTGTTTTTTTTTTCTCATTTCAACCCGCTACCTCCTTAGGCGACCTTAGAATTTTCTGTTTAGCCCAAATTTCAATTGTATTCCATTTAATGCATTATTATTAATAATCATTAGTGTAATACACAGGAGTAGTATTCGCTACAACAGCAATCTGTGCCCCCGGCCTGTGAACCACCTCAAATTTAAATATATGTAAAGCCAGATACCAACGGGTGATACCAACGCATATCCTTCCCAATAGCCCATCCCAATAGGTTGTACCGGAGGGTGAGGACCGCCCACTTGATGGCCAAACATTTCTTCTCAATCATGCTGTACTTTGTCTCTCTTATTGAAAGCTTCCAACTAATGAAGAGCACAGGGCACTCCTCCCCCTCCACCACCTGGGACAACACGGCTCCCAGACCTCGGTCCGATGCATCTGTCTGAAAGACAAATGGGAGAGTGTAACAATGGCCCACCGCACAGTGCAGCCTTTATGCGGGTAAAAGCCTATTGGCAATTCTCCGTCCATTTTTAGTGAGGTCAGTCAAGGGGCTTGTGACCTCTGAATATTTGGGCACAAATCGCCTATAGTGGCCAGCGACCCCTAAGAACTTCTTCACCTCCTTCATGGTCTTGGGACACGGGCAGATCACAATCGCTGCAGATTTCTCAATTTGGGGTTGACCTTGCCCAAGTGGAACCCCAGATACCGTACTTCCACCCATCCAATTGCACACTTCTGCGGGTTGGCGGGTTTTAACCTGTCTCTCGACTCACTGCAAATTGAGAACACCTGTTAGATTTCATTAACAAGAGGCCTTTAACCACTAACTAGCCCAAAATCATCCTCCGCCTGCATCAGCATTTAAACCACATGCCTCTAGCCAAACTACACTTACACTACACTTACACTACACTACCAAACTACACTTACACTACTATTATAGTTAACTGTATTTTTGCTTTTATATTCTATTCTTGTGTATCTGTTTATGGTATGGATGTATTTCCTCCAGTCCAGCAGGGCGGCAGCAGCAGAAAACAAGTTTAACAGACTGAAGTGAACAGAGAGGAATTTCATCTGGTCTGCATGCCTTTATTTTTTTTCAAAGTCCAGTGTAGATTGAACTCACTTCCTGTTTAGAGTCAGGAAGTATTTAAATAAGCACTGCTCATTCTGAGAATCACACTTCATCTGTGAAGACGATATTTTCAGAAACAGTGAATAATGGATTCTGAGGCTATTTTTGAAAATACTGAACACAGAGTTGTTGAAGAGACAACTGGACCTCAAACACAGAATAACAGCCAGAAAAATATTGAACATGGAAAAACAGGATGAAAGAAGAAGGAAGAGATGAAAAGTGCAAAAAGTAGAAAATTACTTTTGATAGGAACTATTTGGTAATCCATTGCCACTTTCTGCCACGTGGAAGGTCAATCAATCCGTCAATCATGTGATCAATGAAGATATGCTTCTGACTGTCTGCTCTTGTGTGGAAAATTACTAGTTTTGTAATTAACTTTCTTTCTTAGCCAATCAGAATCTTTTAACCTTAGTAATGATGTAGTTAGTAGCCTCTGTTAGAGTATAATTGCTGTAACAATGTGATTGTGTGGGGGGCGGCCCACGAACTCCTTGTGAGACCTGAAGCTTCTGCTGATGAAACTCAAAACTATTCTTCACTAAAAATTCTACAGTTGACTGCACTTCTGACTCCTTATGGTCCTCGGGTCTTAACTGCAATTCTCCTCAACTTTAAAGTTAAAATGTTGTCACAGGGTGTGTTGGAGGGATGAAGACGTCATGGAGGCAAAGGATGAATTTAAAGATACTTTAATAATGATACTCAAAATAAACACAGGAACAAACAGAAACACAACCTAACGCTGACAAGAACAGACCAGGACTGAAGGAATACCCAATGATTAAGAACACAAGGGCTGAAAGGGAGAACAAGGCACCGCTGACAAGACTAACAAGGTGATTGATCACGCAACAGGTGAATAAAAAACACTGGGAAATCACGGGAGGAACCAGGACGTAGACAGAGACATGACAGAACAGCCCCTCCCACAAGTTGTAGTTGGGAACAGGTGGAGGACAAGAAAGACGAATAGCAACACTAAACAGGGTCGGGAGCCCAGGGAGCAGGGACCAGTCAGTGAGGTCTCCAGGGTTGCACCGGGAGCTCAGGTGTTCCTGGAGTCTCTGCCTCCAGTGTCCCAACTGCCTCGCCCCAGTCACGGGTCTATAGCCCCCCTCAAAAATGATTTTGGGGAAAATTTGGAGTAAAAACAAATTGGTGTCTTTATCCGGGGCTAGGAGGGACTTTGGAGTGAGCTCAGGGACTGACAGGAGGTGAAAGGTACCCTTGCGGAATAGTAAATAAGTAAATAAATAGTTTAATAAGCACTGTTCGTTCTCATTATCACACTTCATCTGTGAACAACAACAACAACAACGCAAAAGGAAGCGGTACAAAGCAAGAAGCAGCCCCCCTCATAGAACCGCCATCTTGGGTTTTATAGGCCTTGGAGATCTCAAAGCGCGGTGTGCGATTGGCTGATCCGACAGAACAGGCAGCAATTGGTTGGAACACATGCCAGTGGATGGACCAATGGAAGGGCAGGTTTCTGCAACAGAGAACAGACACATACACACACAAAACCCACACATAGTCCTAAAGGACGTAACACATGTTCTCACGAACTCAAGTCTGAAAACTGTAATCTGAGTTTTCATGATATTTGAATTTCTCTAACAATATCTTGAAGAGAAACCACCCACAACATGAGAACAGAAGTAGGTTTTCAATCTTTCTCATGATACCAGTGACTGCAGAGAAGTTAAGATTGTTTTACCAATCGCACTGACTTAGGATATATCAAATGATTTATTCCGACATTCTTAAAGTGAACTTTCAGTGAGTTGAATCAGGCTGAAATGAGGAAAGTAGGGAGAGGTGGTGTGAGGTGAGACGTTTGGGCAAGGCGGTCCTTAAACTCTTTCTTTTAGATCTTCTCTCCGGAAGAGTTTTATTGTTTTGTACAGGATGTTTAATTTCAGTTTCTGTCACAGCAAGAAACGCAGTCTTACAGTACAGACCCCAGCTTTCCTATGAACACACGATTCTGTATTGTAAGTCTGTGAGTGAGAGCAAATAATGAATTTTTTAAAAACAGGCAGGTATATTGTAAACACAGTTGAAGGCACAACTGGACCTCAAACAAAAAGTCTCTTTGAGGATGAAGGAAAAGCCCGAATGTGCAGTGAGTAGATGTTTTTTTATTTTTGCTGATGTAGAGATGTAATGTTTGAAAAACCAAACACTGTTACATCAAATTTCAATCATTGTTTTTTTTTTTACACCGTGAAACCCAACAGTTGTTCTAACTAACACATTTTAGTTCATTTTGTGCAATGTCTTAATTGTTAAAATTTAGTAATCTGTATTATTCACATACTATGTCTTGTTTACTCATAAAACCCAATTTAAGATTAATTGATTGGTTTGAGTGGCATTCTGTCAAGTAACCAAAAAAGAAGTTTGACGCTGGGAATTCTTATTACTGTTATTGAAATTAATCTTAATAGAATAAATAATAAATTTAAATAAAATTTGAACTGCATTTTTGGAAAATCTAGAATGTGGAAAAGGAAGAGCAAAGAGAAAAACGGATCAAGTGTGCCAAAATTTTATTTGAGCTGAAAATGCAACGGTGCACAAAACAAGTAATAAAACCAAGGAAAACATAATTTTTAAGAACAAATGAACAAGTTTAATTTTTGCGCACAGTATCGTTTTTAATGTGGATAAAATTTTGATTAATGCTTTTTGGGGGTTTTAAATGCACTCAATTGTTTTGATCCGTGACCACATTGTTTACTATTCTGTTCATTTTGCAATATTTGTTTACAGTGTATTTTGTGTGTTTTTGTGTTTTGTGTTTGTCATGTTTTTTTAAATATTTGATTTATGCTTATCGTTTTTTTTTATCCTTGACTTCAGTACTTTTGGTGGAAATTTGATCCCATATACTATTCCTATTTCACTTTACGAGTTCACACTTGATTCAGGAGCAATAAATGGTAAGCGTATTTGACGTGTTGTCCGAGGAGAGGGCTCCAAGCTTGGTATTTAGCCCGAACCTGGAGCACTCCCTCTGTATTCCTGACTTTGTTAGGAACAATTAAGTGTGAGGAGTCGGGGTGGTGGAGGGATGCCGTAAATTATCAAGAGGTGTAGGTGAGTCAAACATTTTATTTGATGAGTCAAACATTTGATGAGGTGTAATTGCTGATGACAAGCTGATTGCGTTAATCCTTTGAACTTGTTCCTCCCGAACTTTGTTAATAAAACATCAATTGCTGTTGTAAAGTGGACAAGATTGGCCGAGACTATTCACTCCAGACTGTTCCCGAGACGCATTACGCTGTGACATATCATCTTAATACACATATGGACATGTATGCGTCCATTGCTGGGGCTGCCGCCGCTGGCTATGGAACGCTGCCTAAAGTAGAGAAAGCATTCGCAGGCTATCTAGCTCCACATACATCCTCGCTGCAGGGTCCGTCCCTGCCGTCTAAGCCGCTGAGGATCACGTCCTCGCTCGTGGAGAGATCTGACATTGAGAAGCCGAACTTGAGAGTCGTGCTTCAGGCGAAAAGGGAGGAGGGTAAAGCAAAATTTAAGTGGACTCGAGGCAGGAAAATGAGTTTTTCAAGGAGAGAGTGCTGTTTAGCGCACTGGTTCGTGTCTGAATCAGACAGTGCAGTTTTTTAGGCAGTCCGTGTGCTGCCTTCGCAGTGTTTGGCACTTTTGGATTGCCCCTCTTAGGAGGTTCCTAGAGCATCCCTGCAGGGTGTTTTATTGTGAACTTCAGTTGTGCTTGCGTCCAGCCCTGGTGGGTCGTGCCATATTTTTGCTGGGCGACTCCTCCCGAACGTTGTTTACCGAGGAGGTCGTAGAGCATGAGAGTTATGGGGTCGGTCCCCTCTCTGTGGTTTTCCTGAGTGAATGTGTTTATCACAGGGAGGCGCGGTTTTCCTTGCGCCTCGTCTCCGCTTGCTCTTTTCGTTTGTCCAGGTGGCAAACTACCTTTGAGCATTGTGAGTTTCTTGGTCTCGTGGCGTTGGCGGTGAGGAGGGTTCGCTCACGCCTCTTATACTGTAGGGTGTTTTACTCTCGTCGTGGGCCAGGAGGTTCTGCCCCAGTGTGAGCACTGGGTTTGTGCACCACCAGCGGCTTAGGCACAGTGGCTCATGCAGATCTCGTGTTCCCTGGCGTGTTTAGTTGAGACTTCCCTTGCTGGGATGGACTGGCCTTTCCCTTGGCCAGAACATCTCTTTTAAGAAAAGAGGGTCACGTTTCGGGCGGGTTACTGCGTTCGCTGAGGCATTGGTATCTCATTCCCCTAGCGCTTTGTGACGCAGCTCGAGTTCCCTAGAAAGGGAACGTCTCAGGTTACGTATGTAACCATAGTTCCCTAAGAAGGACCAAGACGCTGCGTTGCTTAGCCTCAGCTGGCTTATGCCGGGCTTGTTCAGACTGGGCAAGCTTCCGTTTCCGGGTTTCGGCATGCCTTTTGTACCCCTGGCTCATTACATAATCCACGTGCATTCACACAGCTTTGTTCTATTGTGCTTCAGTGACAATAACATGAAAGGAGTTCCCCTAGTGCTTTGTGACGCAGCGTCTCATTCCCTCTCAGGAAACTGTGGTTACATACGTAACCTGAGACAGTCTCAGGTTAGATGGAGCATTGGGGCACATCAAGTGAGATCCTAAATTTCTGATTAACTGCTCCACTTTAATTAAGTTGTTATGCAGTCGTACAATATATAGGGCTCCAGATCAAACAACTAATGAGATAATAGTAAGCATTGGGCCGGCATTATCTCAATGGTTCTGCCTTAACCTCTGGTTCCTGCTTTAGCCCTATTTAAGTTATATAGTTATATTAATGCATATAGGGGGCTGGCTGAAAAACTATTATGATAATAGCAAGCATTGGCGCAGCATTACTTATTGGTTCTGTTCATAACCTCTGACTATCGTGTGTCCTTGAACTAAGTTGTTATATAGGCGACTGTAGGGGGCTAAACGGAACAGTTTCACCACAAGCATGGGCAGTCTATTAAATAACTTTAGCCATAACCTCTGATTGATGATCGAACTGGAGAGTTTTTGACCGTGAGATCCGCATACTGGTCGCGGTGAGACTCTGAGCAACACTGAGACCCGAATGAACGAGTGTAATAAGAGTGACGAGTTCGATAGAAGTGTCAAATGTATATTTACCAAATTATTATACAGATGACCGATGACCAATTGGCTTTCTAAAATCAATTTGCTGTCATATTTAAACATGGAGTCAGATAATAAGCAAGTGCAAATTTGTCGCGACTGAAAAGACCGAACGCGCAGTGATCCTTCACCCACTCCACGAAAACCGTCGTTGGACCAAGCCGAGCAACCTTCTTACACTTCTTACACTCATCCCTGTCTTCGTGTTTGTCATGTTTACTTTCTAGTTCCCCATTTTTCTCTCCCTATATCATCAGTATCACTGTCTTGTCATCAAAAAACTCATCTACCTTATAGAATAAATGGATTCAACTACAAAGGCAAATAAAATGTATAACAAATGCACTTCTCCCTTACTAACATAAGAAGAAAAAACAAGATGAAAAGAAAATGGCACTGGCTCTCTACAAACTCCTTCCCAAATTAACAATATAAACTCATAAAGTAAAGAGTGTACAAACAAATGTTAACTTACAAACAGAAACAGGATTTTGTGTTGTACAAGTGACAATTTCAACAATACTAGAATTAGCAAAATATCCCTAAAGAAAACTCGGTCAACAAAGTATAATCTATAAAGTCTTCTATGGAAGGAAGATTAACCTCACAAAACAGCCTCCACTCTCACACACAAAGCATTACTGACGGGTGGCCACCATTATCTCCAACCTGTGAGTAGAGGGAGAGGGAAAGAGATCAAAACACAAATCAAATACGTACTGGGAACAAATGCATATATTACCAAAATACAAATACTTAGAATGGTTGATTAAAAGATTAATACAAATATGTTAATGGTTATTCATTGATATTTGTGTGTTTTCTCTGTGTTTGTCAGGAGGAAGTGTGTGTTTGGTGTTGATGACAGTGTGTCTCGGGTTCATTTGTGTTCTTCTGCTGATCTTCATCATTCTGCAGTTCATCATCATCACAGCAGAGAGAGATCTGGTAAAGAGTTACAAGAACACAGTTGAACAGTTCAATCAGACTATCAACAGCTTACAGGACAATTACACTGATCTGACGAGTGAAAAATTGCAACTAAACAACAACAGATGCAACTCTTTGAGTCAGAAGAAACTGGAACTGGAGAACAGAGTCAAAGATCTCACTGCTGAGAAAATCCAGTTAAAGAACAACTTCAACTCTTTGAATCAGACAAAACTGGACCTTGAGACAAGAGTTAAAGATCTTACTGTTGATAAAGGCCAGATGGAGGCTAGAGTGAATAATCTCACTGCTGAGAAAAGCCAGTTACAGAAAAACGTCAACTCTTTGAATCAGACGAAACTGGACCTCGAGACAAGAGTGAATTATCTCACTACAGAGAAAAACCAGTTACAAAACAACGTCAAATCTTTGAGTCAGATGAAACTGGAGCAAGAGACACGATTTAAAAATCTGACTGCGGAGATGGAGCCAGATGAAAGCCAGAAGGAGGCTAGAGTCAATGATCTCACATGGTTCACATGGTTGACGGGTTAGTGACCTTCCACATAGCTTATCGAGAACATTTATGCATTTGGCAGAAGCTTCAGTTCTTGCTTTCCCTGGGAAATGTATTATTCAATAAATTGTGTTCGTGTGGCATTTTGTCTCTGCTTCAACTTCTTTTTCCATTTAGTTGAAAGTCTGTTAGCGGGAAGACTTGTGCATTTTTGAGGTCCCTACCAGGGAATAATTACTGTAATTAGCGCTGACCTAATGCACATGCTTCAATTTAATTTAATATTCTGAAGTGTTGAGGTGAAAATCAGTCGGAAGTGTCAGGATTGCCTTGATTCTTCAGTTATTCTGATATTGAGTGTCTGTGAAACTGCTTTTGTGTTTTATTGCTTTCAATTTTCATAAAATAGAAATTTTTATTTTAATTTTTCAATTTTTATAAAATAAAAAATAATTTGCTTTTATATTCTAATCTTGTGTATCTGTTTATTGTTGTATGGATGCATTTTCTCCAGTCCAGCAGAGCAGCAGCAGAGAGCAGGTATATAAGACTGAAGTGATCAGAGAGAAACAGAAACATAAAAAACGTCTTGGTTACGTATGTAAACTTAGTTCCCTGAGGGGGAACGAGACACTGCATCAAAAGCACCAGGGGAATACCTTGACGATAGTCTCATGTAGGAGGGAACCTTCAGGGAATGGGGATTACATTAGTAACCTAAATGTTTCTGCTCTTTCTTCACATTTCTTTTGATCAGGAGTACTCTTTCAGAAGGTGTGTAACAGCACCCCCTACCATATAACAGTGAAAACACAGAATGGTGGATATTTTTATTGGCATGGAGGTACATGCTCACTTTGAGGAAATAATACTACAACATTTTATTGAAGGGCGCCTTACTTGACACTCAAGGCCACATTACATGCAGATAAAACTACATTTACAAGCAACAAATGAAGCAACAAAAAAACTAAGGAGATGTGTTTTCAAACGAGATTTAAAAGAGCGTCACTAATATAATTGTCCTGAAGAAGCAATTTCCACAGGTGAGGAGCAGCAGAGCTAAAATCTCAAGATCCCATGGAAACAAAATGCACACGAGGAGCAACTAACAGGAGTAGAGATGAGGATCTGAGGGTTTGAGAGGGAGTTGAAAGCAGCTCATTTAGATATGATGGAGCCAGGTTATGTACCCAGCGCAGTTGTTATAGATATGTGATACCATAGATACCATAAGTGAGATTGTTCTGTTACATTGTTTGTTAAAGTTAAAGTTAATTAGTTTAGTTGACAGTTTGTCTCCCTCTACTGGTTTGTAATGTATAATTTATGGATAATGTAGTACAATGTTGTCATTATCATGTGCATGATCAGCTGACTAACCAGGAAATCAATGTCTTCCATGAGGTTACTGTTTTCATGAGTAACAAAAGTACATCAGCTCCATCTGCATTCATCCTCGGCCTTTGGTAGCTTCGTCGGTACGTTTTATTGTTATTATTCATAATACCTTTAATTATATTTGATTATTTGAAGTATTTGTAACCTGTGTTGTTAGAGTGTATATATAAATGTAGATCATATGGAGATATGGATATGTTCATTACTTTCATTTTCCTGACAATTTATGTTGATATTAGTAAGAAGTATTGTTATATACACATGTAAATACTTATGTAAATTCATTTTGTTTTCTTCTTATTTGTAGTTTTACCCTACCCTTATTAAAATACCAAAAAGGACATTCCGTGTCTGTGGAGTTAATGAGGGAGAGTTTACCTTGCTGTTAAAATATACAAAGGACGTATACGGAGAACAGTACAGTAAAACGACGGCTCTGTCGGGCAGGACATCGCAGTTCAAGCTGAGCATCAAGCAAGACATCTTCTGTTCTTCAAATTATGTCAAAGAAAAGCTCATCGACATGGAAGACCAGGTCACGTGTCAACACACAACATTCAGGTCACTCTTCAACAAGTTCTGCGGCTGCAGTAGCACGTGCGGAAGCGGAGGCCGCAAAGGCACGTTTATCATTTGCGGAGAAAGAAATGAAAATGAAGATGGAAAAAGCTCATTTAGAAGCTTCTATGGACATGTTAACGCAAGAAAAAGAAACTGCCGCAGCTGTAGCGAAGGCGGATGCACTCGAAGCTGCTGTTGATACCCACAGTGAAAGACTAAGTTGTAAACTCCTGCAAGATTGTACTGCAGTAGACTCAGCGCAGCGTACTAAAGAGTATGTCATGCAACAAGTAAAGACAAACATCTCATCAATCACAATGCCTGGTGTAGAACCATTTTCTGACGACCAGAAAGAGCAAGTTCATGAGCTACAACCATTCAACACAGCAGTACTTCATCCAGAAGGTAACGCTTCTTCAGGGTTTGCATCTGCTACTCCATATGTTCATAATAAATCCAATATGAATGACTTTGTGCGCTACTTGGCTCGTCGTGAACTGGTCTCTACAGGGCTGCTGAAATTCAATGATCAACCAGAAAGTTACAGAGCTTGGCGATGTTCTTTCCAAAATGCCATCAGAGATTTAGACTTAACATTTAGTGAAGAAATCGATCTTCTTGTCAAGTGGCTTGGAAAGGAGTCTGCAGAACATGTCAGTCGGATTCGAACTGTGAATGTAAATAATCCAGAGAGAGGGTTGAAAATGATTTGGTCCAGACTGGAGGAATGTTATGGCTCACCTGAGGTGATAGAGGACTCACTGTTCAGACGGCTTGAACGTTTCCCCAAACTAACAAACAGAGATTACGGGAAATTAAGAGAGTTAAGTGATATACTCATGGAGCTACAGTCAGCCAAAGCTGATGGAGACTTACCTGGACTTGCGGTATTGGACACTGCTCGCGGCGTAAATCCGGTAGTTGAAAAACTTCCTTTCGGACTTCAGGATAGGTGGTTATCTGTGGGCTCTGACTATAAACTAAAGCATAATGTCTCATTTCCTCCATTTGATGTGTTTGTAGAGTTTGTCAGTAAACAGGCAAGGATCAGAAACGACCCAAGTTTCAGTTTTACATCTCGTGTAGATATTTCTACTAAGCTTACCCCATGGAAACAGCTAAAACAGAAGGAGATATCAGTCCACAAAACAGATGTGTCTCATACTTTCACATGCGACAAAGACAAAAACTTTAGCAGTGATTGTGACGAACTATGTCTCATACACAAAAAGGCACATCCTCTTCGTAAGTGTCGTGTCTTTAGAGAAAAGTCGTATGAAGAACGCAAAGCATTCCTGAAGGAAAATAGAATCTGTTTCAGATGTTGCAGGTCCTCAATGCACATTGCTAAAAATTGCAAAGCATATGTGAAATGCGCAGATTGTGGTAGCGAGAGGCATGACACTGCCCTTCATCAAGAACCAACACCCATGTCTGAGGACGCAAACCCCTATCCAGAGCATGGCGGGGAGGGAGATCTAGTACCATCATCTGGCATTTCATCACATTGCACTCAAGTCTGTGGTGGTGATTTAACTGACAGGTCATGCTCAAAAATCTGTCTTGCTAAAGTTTATCCGAGGGGTTGCAGCGAAAAAGCAGTGAAGCTTTATGCAATAATAGATGATCAAAGTAACAGATCAATGGCCCGTTCTGAGTTGTTTGATATGTTTGACATCCAAAGTCCTAGTTCACCATATTCACTAAAGACCTGTGCTGGAATTATGGAGACAACAGGACGACGAGCAAGCGGCTTACAAATTGAATCCATGGATGGACAGACCACTCTTTCTCTTCCAGATCTGATCGAGTGTAATGAGATTCCTAATAACAGGTCAGAAATTCCTTCACCTTCCGCTGCTCTCCACTATCCCCACCTCAAATCAGTGGCTCATCTAATCCCAGAACTTGATCCGGATGCTCACATCTTACTTCTCCTTGGACGGGATGTTCTCAGAGTGCATAAGGTGCGTAAAATAATCAATGGCACACGTGATTTGCCATTTGCACAAAAACTTGATCTAGGGTGGGTCATTGTAGGCAATGTCTGCCTTGGAAACGTCCATAGACCAACCATGGTTAGCACACTTTACACAAAGACTCTAGATAATGGACGGCCTTCATTCTTTGAACCATGCCCTAATGTCCTACAGGTGAAAGACAGGTACAGTGGTCCCCATAGTTCATGTAGCAACAAGAAACTCATACACCAATCAGACCACTTGGGTGACACTGTGTTTCAATGTTCAAAAGATGATGATAAAGTGGCTCTATCCATTGAAGATAACTACTTTCTTGATATTATGGACAGAGGTTTTGAGAAAGATGAAAATAACAGTTGGGTAGCACCACTGCCGTTTAAAAACCCACGGCAGCGTCTTCCTGAAAATCGGACACAAGCAATGAAACGACTTTTGTCATTGTTGCGCAACTTTGAGAAAAAACCACACATGAAAGAACACTTTGTCTCCTTCATGGAGAAAATCTTTGAGAATGGGCAAGCAGAGTTGGCTCCACCTCTCAAAGACGAAGAAGAACGGTGGTATCTCCCCATCTTTGGTGTATACCATCCAAAAAAACCTGGACAAATCCGGGTGGTGTTTGATTCTAGTGCCCAATTCAATGGTGTTTCCCTTAACGATGTGCTGTTAACAGGCCCTGACCTCAATAACTCGCTTTTGGGTGTGCTTATTCGATTTCGTAAAGAGTCAGTTGCCATAACTGCAGATATCCAGCAGATGTTTTATTGTTTTCTTGTTAGAGAAGAAGACAGGAACTTTCTGAGATTTTTGTGGTTCCGAGACAATGACCCAAGCAAAGAGATATTGGAGTATCGTATGAAGGTACATGTCTTTGGAAACAGCCCATCGCCAGCAGTTGCCATCTATGGTCTCAGAAAATCTGTCCACTTGGAAGGACAGGAGCAAGATTCTGAAGTGCAACAGTTTGTAGAACGGGATTTCTATGTAGATGATGGTTTGAAGTCTCTTCCCACAGTAGAAGCAGCAGTGAGTTTGCTGAAGAGGACACAAAACATTCTTGCAAGATCAAATGTGAGGTTGCACAAGATTGCCTCAAACAGGAGGGAGGTCATGGAAGCCTTTCCATCACAAGATTACGCAAGCGATCTAAAAGACCTGGATCTGGATACGGATAATCTTCCCATACAACGCAGTCTGGGGTTAAACTGGGACCTCAAAACAGACCACTTCACTTTTCAAGTACCTGAGGGAACAAAACCTTTTACACGTCGAGGAGTCTTGTCGACTATTAACAGTTTGTATGACCCTTTAGGATTTGCTGCCCCAGTAACCATCCAAGGTAAATTCATTCTGCGAGAGTTAAGCTTGGGGAACACTGATTGGGACTCTCCATTGCCTCAGGACATGGAAGAGGCATGGGACACATGGCGCAATTCCTTACAAGAACTAAGACATCTCCAGATACCCAGAACCTACTCAGAGCAGTCACCCTCAGAAGCTACATGCAAAGAATTGTGCGTGTTTTCAGATGCTTCAACCAAAGCCATTGCTGCAGTTGCTTATCTCAAGCTCTCATATGCAGAGAGAATCAACCATGTAAGCTTTGTAATGGGTAAAGTGAAACTTGCTCCATTTCCGGAACATACCATCCCGAGGTTGGAACTGTGCGCTGCAGTCTTAGCAGTGGAGTTGGCAGATCTCATTTCATCTGAGATTGACATTGATCTTGATACTATCTCTTTTCACACTGATAGCAAGGTGGTATTGGGATATATTCATAATCAGACTAGACGCTTCTATGTTTATGTCAACAACCGAGTCTTAAGGATAAGAAGATCTAGTCACCCTGAACAGTGGCATTACGTACGCACTGATCAAAATCCAGCAGATATAGCCACAAGATCCATTCCTGCAGTGTGTCTTGCAAACAGCCCATGGCTTTTGGGCCCCACATTCCTTGTGGATTCTTCTTGCCCTCCAGAGAAGGAAACCTTCGAGCTAATGAATCCTGTACTTGATGTGAATGTACGACCAGAAGTGTCCAATTTAAGTACCACAACTGTGAGCAAGAAGCTGGGATCTCAACGTTTCTCAAGGTTCTCCAACTGGCAATCACTTATCCGATCAACCGGACGCCTCATTCACATTGCCAAAGGTTTTCAAAATTCAGTAACTGATGAATCCTCATGTTGCAGAGGTTGGCATTATTGTCAAACAGCTTGCTTAGCAGAAAACTTCTCAAAGGCTAAGATTGTAATCCTTCGTGCTGTACAGGAAGAAACCTATGAAACAGAAATTTCATGCATCAAGAGTGGGAAGAATCTTCCTAGAAGCAGTCCACTAATTTCACTAAGTCCATTCATTGACGAACAAGGACTTCTGAGAGTAGGAGGTCGCATTTCAGCAGCGAAACTGGATCAGGATGAAAAGCATCCGTTAATCATTCCTGGAAAGCATCATATTGCATCCTTATTGGTAAGGCATTATCACCAACAAACCCAGCATCAAGGACGCTTGTTCACTGAAGGAGCCATCCGTTCAGCTGGGTTTTGGATCATTGGAGGCAAGAGGCTTATAAATAACATACTGTACCATTGTGTTCTTTGTCGAAAACTTCGTGGTCACCTTCAAATTCAGAAGATGGCTTCTCTTCCATCGGACCGGTTATGTACAGATCCGCCGTTCTCTAATGTGGGCCTAGATGTATTTGGACCATGGTCCATCTATGCACGCCGGACAAGAGGAGGTCTGGCACATGACAAAAGATGGGCGGTGATTTTCACATGTCTTAGTGTCAGGGCAGTCCACATTGAAGTAATTGAGTCGTTGGACACCTCCAGTTTTATCAATGCCCTCAGGCGCTTCCTAGCTCTTCGTGGTCCAGTAAAACAAATTCGTTCAGATCGTGGGACGAATTTCATTGGTGCATGCAAGGAGCTTCAGATCCCATCAAACATCAATGATAAGAGTGTTAAAAAGTACTTAGCTGAACAAGGTTGCTCCTGGATATTCAATCCTCCTCATGCCTCCCACATGGGTGGCTCCTGGGAAAGAATGATAGGGCTTGCAAGGAAGATACTAGACTCCATGTTCCTTCAGCTAGGGAAAATAAAACTAACTCATGATGTGCTTACTACATTTATGGCTGAAGTAACCGCCATCATCAATGCTCGACCCCTAGTGCCAGTGTCTACTGATCCAAGTGACCCATTTCTCCTCACACCTGCCATTCTCCTCACACAGAAAGTGTGTCCCCCTGTCGTCCCTGCTGGTGAATTTGGAACCAAAGATCTTTTCCAGCGTCAATGGAGACAAGTGCAACATCTAGCTAACACATTCTGGGATAGATGGAGGAAACAGTATCTGTGTTCACTACAGACACGTAGAAAATGGCAACGTGATCGACCCAATGTTGATCCAGGTAGCATTGTGCTCCTCAAAGATAACCAAGCCAAAAGAAATGAATGGCCAATGGGAATTGTTACTCAGACATTTCCAAGCAAAGATGGGAAAATCCGCAAGGTGGAAATAAAGGTTCCTAAAAAAGACGGCACCAAGCTCTTTCTTAGACCAGTAACAGAGATTGTTGTACTGCTTCCTCCTGGGACCAAGTGAAGTAATGTTAACAAGCAGTTATTAGTGGTGGCGCTCAATAACGCCAGACGGGGAGTGTTCTGTTACATTGTTTGTTAAAGTTAAAGTTAATTAGTTTAGTTGACAGTTTGTCTCCCTCTACTGGTTTGTAATGTATAATTTATGGATAATGTAGTACAATGTTGTCATTATCATGTGCATGATCAGCTGACTAACCAGGAAATCAATGTCTTCCATGAGGTTACTGTTTTCATGAGTAACAAAAGTACATCAGCTCCATCTGCATTCATCCTCGGCCTTTGGTAGCTTCGTCGGTACGTTTTATTGTTATTATTCATAATACCTTTAATTATATTTGATTATTTGAAGTATTTGTAACCTGTGTTGTTAGAGTGTATATATAAATGTAGATCATATGGAGATATGGATATGTTCATTACTTTCATTTTCCTGACAATTTATGTTGATATTAGTAAGAAGTATTGTTATATACACATGTAAATACTTATGTAAATTCATTTTGTTTTCTTCTTATTTGTAGTTTTACCCTACCCTTATTAAAATACCAAAAAGGACATTCCGTGTCTGTGGAGTTAATGAGGGAGAGTTTACCTTGCTGTTAAAATATACAAAGGACGTATACGGAGAACAGTACAGAGATATGTGAGACCATCTCTAGTTCTATTAATTAGTCGGGCAGCTGCAGTTCTGCACTAACTGTTACTTGTGTAAAAGTTTATGTGGAAAACCATAAAAGAGTCCAGACCTGGTCCTCTCTCTTCCTTCATTGGCATCACTCCTTCTTTTATGCTTCCGCTTTTCTATGAGATTTGAAATTCACACCATTCTAACGTCCCTCAGCCCCACTCTGTTCACCACATCGAGGATAACACTCAAACTGGGTTGAAAGAGCTGCTGCAGAACCGTCAATAAACATAGAAAAACCACTTGACTTTGACTGACAGATTTTTTTTTCCCCTACAAGAAGTACCATTTACCATTTATGAGCACTAATGGGCAAATTATATTATTAAAACTATATACTGGGTGACTGATAGACCTACAAATTACTCCACTGTGGGTGTAGGAGGAACAAAGATGTAGTAAATTTGGTCTGCAATCTTTAGTTTGCATTTCACTCTCTTTGATAACAGATAGTAGTTCTCAAAATCCATTAATTGTGCACAATTTAGTAATTTCTAAAATGCTTGTCTCAATTTAGGAAGCATTCTGATTTGCACACAGCCTCTATTTTGGGTCCTATTGTTTCCAACTCTTTATTTCCTCCATCCAATGAAGAGAATGGAATTAAGCTCTTCAAAGATTTAATTTTTAATAACACATTTTGAAGTTTTGATGAGTTTGAATGCCATTTTACTTTGCCTATATCCAGTTGCGGTTCCTGGATGTACATTTAGATAAGGCGACTTCTGGGTGTTGGCTCTAGTTTAATATAAACACACTTTTGGCAGAATTCTAATATTGTTGCGTTATTCAGCCTGAAAGTGGCGCTCTAATGATGATTAACAGACATTATAACACACAACAAACACAAAGAAAGCTATCTTAGAATTGCCTTAATGTAATATTTATTGGCCTCTGAATGTTATTTTAGAATATTACAAGTTATGTAGGAATTCCAGTGAGGAAAACAAGTCATATCTATTCTCAGAACAAACATAAAACAAACACTAAATAAATACTGTATAAAAAGTGATTTCTACTTTCATTAATATATTAATTTGATATTTAATTAATTTGATATATTAAAGTAGTGAATAAATGTAACACAGAATCAGTTTTGAAGTTAATAAGATAAATAAGTATAATAAATAATAGATCCTAAATAGTGATTGAGTGATGATTGAACACTGATGAAAGATTATCGGTAATCAATTACAATGATTTCATCATCATTATCATGAAAATGTGTAAAAAATTCCTCCAAAAAAAAGTGTGTTCCCGAAGACAGACAAAAGTCTTAAGGGTTTGGAGTGATATGAGGGTAAATAAGAAATGCAGACAGAGAAGGAATACTCCTCTAGACATAGACGTAGACAGGTTTTTACTGTCATTCTGTGTACACCAGTGGCGTAGCCACGGGGGGGCCTGGGTGGGCCTGGGCCCCCTCATTTACATGTCCGGCCCCCTCAGATTTTGAATTGTTTAAAATCGCGACTGTGAAAACTAAAGTGAAAACATATATCGCCCGCCGCACAAGACGATCGCACCGCTGCATGCTGTACCACAACCAGTCTTGGCTGAGAGGTTAAAGCGATGGACTGGAAATCCATTGGGGGTTTTTCCGCGCAGGTTCGAATCCTGCCTTTTACGTAATGCTCAGGACCCCTCATTTTAAGCTGGGCCCCCTCAAAAATAAAATTCTGGCTACGCCCCTGGTGTACACAGAACGAAATTTCAACGCAATAGCTCATAATAACAGTCCATTTAAAAAAACATTTAACATTAAAATTAAAAAGAGTTCAGCAGTCTGACAACCGTAGGAATAAAGCTATTGCAGAACGTGCTTGACCTGCATCAAATATTGCAAAACCTTTTTCCAGAGGTCAGCAGTGAGAACAGGCCATGATGTGGGTGTTACAAGTCTTTGATATTCCTGACCCGGGACAGACACCGCTTTGGGGCAATGTGCTTAACAGAGGTCTCAATGATCTTCTCTGCAGTCCTTACCACTCTTCTCACATGCCTCCAGTCCAAGGCAGTGCAGCTTCTGCCCCACACCAAGATACAGTTTGTGACGATGCTTTCTATGGTGCTTCTATAGAATGTTGTCAGGATGGGCGGTGGCATACGGGATCTCTTCAGCCAGTGCAGGAAATGCAGTCATTGTTGAGCCCTCTTAACCAAGGACCCAGTGTTCACAGACCAGGTGAGGTCATCTGTGACAGGGGTACACCCCCAGAAACTTGGTACTTCTAACCATCTCCACAGCTGTGTTGTTGACAAGAAGAGGAGCATGGCAGGGGCGATTCTTCCTGAAGTCCACAAAGATCTCTTTAGTTTTGGTAACATTCAGGGTCAGATTGTTTTCACTGCACCACTTCACCGGCTGCTCCACCTCTTCTCTGTAGGCTTGTTCACTATTATCCTTGATGAGTCCTACTACTGTTGTGTCGTCCGCAAACTTCACAATGTGGTTTGAAGCAGACTTCGGGACACAGTCATGTGTCATCAATGTGAACAACAGTGGGCTCAAGACACAGCCCTGAGGAGAGCCTGTGCTGTGAGAGATGACACTGGAGGTGTTCTTGCCGACACGCACTGACTGTTGTCTGGCAGTGAGGATGTCTAACAGCCAATTCCATAGAGTGGTGCTGAAGCCAAGGGGTCACAATTTGTCTGCCAGCTTCTTTAGTATTAAAAGCTGAACTAAAGTCCAAGAACAGCATACGCACATGAGTGTTCCTCTCCTCCAGGTGTGCAAGGCTCAGGTGTAGAGCAGAAGAGCGGTTAGAATATAAAATATCAGTTAGAACACCAGCCAGCTGATCGGCACATTCTTTGAACTCCCTTAATTGCAGGAATGTTATCTAGGCCTGAGGTCTTTCAGATATTGGCTTTCCTCAAAATTCTCCACACAGCATCAGACGAAAGATGAAGTGCCTGTTCATCTTCGCAGGGAACAACCTTCTCAGCAGGAGTGCCATTACGTAAGTTAATCAAATCTCCCAAGAAATGTGTTCAATTCTCTCCACAGTTGCTTTGAGTTCTGCAATTAATAACATAATAACACAATGATTTGATTAAAAATCTGAAGACGCAGAGAAAAGGGAAGCTTCTTGCACTGTCATGTAAAGAAATGCCCAAACGATCTTGAGTAAATGGCCCCTACCTGATTGCTCTGATTCAACCAGCTATTTTGATACCAAGTGTCTGTGAAACTACTTTTGAATTGCTTTCTGATTTATTAAAAACTGTCTGTTGACATTATTATCACAGCATTTTGATTTTTTTTTATATTTCATTGTGTATCTATTTATTGTGGTGTGGATGTTTTTCCTCCAGTCCAGCAGGGGGCAGCAGAGAGCAGGATTATCAGTTTATCAGACTGAAGTGATCAGAGAGAAACAGAAACATCAGATTCAGGGATTTGCTGTGTTTCCTGCATCATCAACACAAACCTCCAGTTTGGTCTGTTTAAGGGGGTTTGGGTGATTCGAGTGTCACAGATTCACCTTGTTGGCTTTTGAAGCTGATAACATGTGATTGAATGTACACACAACACACACACACACACACAATAATATGAGTCTGCGGGGGGGGGGGGGGGTCACTTGCAGTCATTTAGTTTGCAAGTCTTTATTCTTGTTGAAGGCCAGTGTGAAATGAAGCCACTTCCTGTTCAGAGTCAGCTCTATTTTAATAAGCACTGTTCGTTCTCATTATCACACTTCATCTGTGAATACGATACTGTCAGAACCAGTGAATAATGGATTCAGAGGATATTTATCAAAATGTTGAATGCAGAGATTTTGACAACACAACTGGACGTCAAACACAGAATAACAGCCAGGATGAAGGAAAAGATGGAAAGCGCAGTAAGCAGAAAATTCATTTAATGTTAAAACTGTCACGAACTGCATTGTTAATGGTGTCACTAATGTTTGAGGAAATGAGAAATATGTCAGTGTTTCTGCTTTTATATTTAAAGTAGTAACATTTGAATAGATTTTATCATACAGCAATGTTAGTCTTATAAAGGAATATAATGTATGTAGCAAAGTTCTTAGTTCAGGAAGTAGGAGGCAAGAACCGGCGAACATTTAAACACTTTAATAGTCAAATAAAACAAAAAATACAAAAGGAAAGTAATGGTGGCAGTTCCCTCATGAACGACTGCCACACTCCACAAAGCGTACAATCACCCATTGAACGACTGCCACCCACACAAACACAAAACACAACGTGTAGTCCAGGCCTGGTCTTCGCTCCAACTTCACTAGAGTCACACCTCTGTGAGATGCGAGAACAGTGCGGTGTGCAGATGGTGTTCATTATCAATCGCTCATGACCATCAGCCACACTGTAAAAACTCTATTTCACAGTCATCCAAAGACAAGTGTAGAGATTGCCCAAAAATTATGTTTTAAAACTTTGCTAGTAATATGGAGGGTATTCATTGATTTCTGTGTGTTTTCTCTGTGTTTGTCAGGAGGAAGTGTGTGTTTGGTGTTGATGACAGTGTGTCTCGGGATCATTTGTGTTCTTCTGCTGATCTTCATCATTCTGCAGTTCATCATCATCACAGCAGAGAAAGATCTGGTAAAGAGTTACAAGAACACAGTTGAAGAGTTCAATCTGACTATCAACAGCTTACAGGACAATTACACTGATCTGATGACTGAAAAACTGGAGTTAGAGAGAAACGTCGCGTTCTTGAGTGAGGAACTAAAGAAGACAACTTCTATTCAAAGTCAGTATGAATCTATTGTTGTCCTTGTTGTCTTTACTGTGTGTTTACCATTTTTAAAAGTGTTTATATACAAAAACTATGTGTCGTCCAGGTTGTTTTTTCATATCCAGTGAGAAGAAGAGCTGGTCTGAGAGCAGGAAGTTCTGCAAGGATCGAGGAGCTGATCTGATCATTATCAACACTGAAGAGAAGCAGGTGAGTTTGTGTGAGTGTGTGATAATAAATGAGAGGAATCACACTTATTCCTGTCTTTATTCACATAGAGGTTCATATCTTCATTACTGAAGGAGAGAGTGTGGACTGGATTGACAGACATTGAGAACGAGGGGAACATGAAGTGGGTGGATAATTCAACACTGAATCAAGGGTAAGTGACAAAACACTCACAGAAAAACACTGTTGATGTATTTGTGAAGGGATTTTTCATCCATAAATGAAAATTGGCAGTTAATTAACTCACCCTCATCCCATCTAATATGGAGAGAGTTTTTTTTCTTCAGTTGAACAGTAAAGATTTTTACTTGAAACTGTGATCCTTGGTGATTGAACAGAACAAAAAGAAAACCTGTGATTCCTGAGGAGACATTTTGAAGTTAAACAAGTGTACATTTTTTGGATCATCTTTTTCTTTAAATATTTTTATTTTCATTGAAAATTAAAAATATCACAACTTTTGTAAATCATGCACACCTTTTCCACAAAGACAATCATGACAAACAAAATAAAAATACTTGCCATAAATATATTCTATTGATAATAATTTATTATTATTATTATTATTTAAATTATTCTATTGATCTATTCTCTTTTACCCTTGAAACTTGTTATTGTGGTGTTGTTAATATTTGTGGCTCCTTTATAATGAATTGCTGATTAAGCTTCTCGTTTGTTGTTTGATGAAGGAAAAAAAACTTTTGCTGAACATTTGGGTTTCAAATAACTGTCATATTTTATTCAGGTTTTGGGCTGCAGGAGAGCCGAATAGCCGTCTTGGAGATGAGGACTGCGTTGACCTGAATCCTTCAATAGACCCTGTGAACAACTGGCATGATCTCCTATGTTCACGGGAGATAAAATGCATTTGTGAGAATGAAAATTAATCTACTCTAGTGGTTTTGCTTTGATTTTATTAACTCACTTGTATTCTTTTTCTTGTCTTTTAACACAATGGCATCTGATGTTAAAATGTGTATTTGTTAGAAGAGATATGTAAAATTGTCATTATTTTCTCTTTGCTTTTATAAACTCACAACATTCAGCTTCCTCTATCTGTTATAATGTGTTTATCTCATTTGTTATTCTGAAGTGTTGAGATGAAAATCACAGTAAAATATTGAAGTCAAAATTGTCAGGATTGCTTTGATTCTTCAGTTATTCTGATATTGAGTGTCTGTGAAACTGCTGTTGTGTTTTATTGCTTTCAAATGTAATAAAATTGTCAATATCTATCATTACTATAGCTAAGAGTATGTTTACTTTTATATTCCATTCTTGTGCATCTGTTTATTGTGGTATGAAGTGATCAGAGAGAAATTTAATTTGGTCTGCATGTCTTTCTTTTTATCAAAGTCCAGTGTAGATTGAACTCAATTGCTGTTTAGAGTCAGCAAATATTTTAAATTCAGCACTGTCTGCTCATTATGAGAGTCACACCTCATCTGTGAAGATGATACTTTTAGAAATAGTGAATAATGGGTTCAGAGACTTTTAATGAACATGTTATTGAAGACACAACTGGACCTCAAACACAGAATGAAGGCCAGATTGAAGAAAGAGATGAAAAGGGCAGTAAGCAGAACATTAGTTTAAAATTAAAAAGGTGTCATAGATGGTGTTGATAATGGTTAATGTTTCAGGAAGTATCACATGCAAATTAAAATATTATTTTATATGTTCATCTTTAGATATTTCACCACCAAGCAATGTTTGTCCTTATAAAATAATATGATGTAAAATCTCATACAAAGACAATGTAGTTTAAAAAGGTCATTTGAATACTTGTTTTGTAATCATAGGCAATTTCATATTGATATCTGTGCGTTTTCTCTGTGTTTGTCAGGAGGAAGTGTGTGTTTGGTGTTGATGACAGTGTGTCTCAGGCTCATTTGTGTTCTGCTGATCTTCATCATTCTGCAGTTCATCATCATCACAGCAGAGAGAGATCTGGTACAAGAACACAGTTGAAGAGTTCAATCAGACTAATGTAAGAAAGTGTTATAATGTTCAAACACTAGAGGGAACTAAAGATCATTCTCACACTGAGATGAAACACTGTGGACAGTTTATTCAAGAAGTTGTTGATTTGCAGGAATTGAAATATTAGCTTTATAAATATGTTTTTATCATTTGTAGTGAGTGTCACTCAAAGCAGTATAACATCTTTTAAGATAAAGCATGTCACATGGACACATATCCAACTTTTTTCTCATTCCCATAGATGTGAAGATATTTAAAATGAGGACAAATCTTTTGAGTCAGAAGACACTGTGTTAGAAACTAAGTTCAGTGACTATATCCATTGACAAATTCCAGTAATATACAAGTTTTGACTGATGAGTGACGTTTTATGGTCTGGTAAGAATCTTCTGGCATTCATTCAACTAGATCTCAGTCAGATCAAAGATAAAGACACTGTAGATGAATTACAATTAAAGACTCGAGGACCAGATATGATGAATAAAGACCAGGAGTCAGAGGTGCAGTCAATTGTATACATTTTAGTGAAGAATAATTTTCAGTTTCATCAGCAGAAGGAGTTCGTAGGCCGCCCCCATACAATCAAATTGTTACATTTACATTTACTCATTTAGCAGACGCTTTTATCCAAAGCGACTTACAATTTGTGGAGTACAGGAAGTGATTTGTCCTGACGATAAAAAAGTACATAAGAGTGCTTACAGTACAAAGTTTGGAGTATTATATACACAAGTAGTACAAGCATGGGGAATTGTTATGAATACGAGCTCCATGCCTCCCCTCTCTGGCCACTGGAGGGAGCTCACATATATACTGACATTTCCCATGATGCTGTTGTTACGACCGCTAGGCGACAGCCATAACAGGAAAAAGGAAATTTGAATCTCAATACCAGAGAGATTAAAATAATTATAAGTTTATTGAAAAAAAGGGATAAATCTTCAGGGGCAGACATGGCCAAAATGACAAACAGAAATGATCTATTTGAAAACCTCTAATTTACCCTAATCCAAAATAAAGAAAACAAAATACATCTCCCTCAACAAAAACAAAATGAAAAGATATCAAACAAAATGGCATCAAACCCTCTAATTCCCTTAATGTGCACAAAATATATACAAGTGGAATAAACAAATAATTATATACAGATAATGAACAATGCCACAATCGGACTCCAAGAATCATTGCCAAACAGGCAAGGGTTAAGTTAACAAACACAAAACTCACAATCACAAAATAAACACAAAATCAACACTAACAATGTCTCTAATACAAAACTCCTAACAAGACAAAGCCGATATGAAAAACTAGTAATAGCGATGGGTAAACAATGAAAACACGATGGCACAGAAGTGGCCTCTTCTGAGTGTTTGGGGCAGTCCTTATATCCAGATCAGGTGTTTGGCAGGACCAATTCAAGATTCAAAGTGTTTATTGTCATGTGTACAGACAGAAAGCATGTTTCCCTGTACAATGAAATTCTTACTTTGCCATCCACAGTAAATGTCACACAAGTAATTAAAAATAGCCCAGACAGAAGTTTAAAATCTATAAAATATAAATATATAAATAATATAAAAAAGGCAAAAGAGAGAAGTAGTAAAGTGAGGTAGTGGAGTCCTGATAGTGTAAAGTCTGGTAGTGCAGTATGTAAACAAATTGTTCATGTGATGTTGTGATTGTAGATGCCTATCCGTTGTTTAGGAGTCTTATGGCAGAGGGAAAGAAAGAGTTCTTCAGTCTGGCAGTCCTGCATTTCACACTTCTGTACCTCCGTCCTGAGTGTAGAAGTGTGAACAGACAATGTTGGGGGTGGGAGGGGTCTTTGATGATGGGAGCAGATCTTCTGTGGACTGCGGTGTTAGATTCTCTGCAGAGAGGGTAGTGGAGTTAGACGGGCCGACACCAGCAGAACCGCAGAGCCGCAGAACTAGTGTTTTAGTGATGTATAATATATACACGTCTGTTTGACTTTTTTTTTTATTTTTTTTATTTTATTGTTATTATAAATTTGAATAACATTATCTATATGTTTGTATGTGTCTATTGCTTTGGCAACATTGTGATGTTTTCAGCCGGGGGTGGTGAATGAAAATTTTCTTGTGATTGATCTTTTTCCTTTCTGTGATGGACCCACGAGTCGTCGCTCGTTGATCGATCGAAGGTTTCTGATAGGTGTATAGATTTTTAGGAGTGAGTAGAAATATAAAGCTGCTGAGCCTGTGGTAGTTCTGTATGAAAGTCAGTGCTTTGAATTTAATGCGTGCTGCAAGTGGGGGCCAGTATAGTGAGGTGAGGAGTGGTGTGACATGAGTCCTTTGAAGACCAGATGCGCTGCAGCGTTCTGGATCAGTTGCAGGGGTTTGATCGCACTTGCAGAAAGTCCAACCAAAAGAGCATTGCAATAGTCCAGTCTGGAAATGGCCATGGCCTGCACCAGAAGTTGCGTAGCTTGCTCAGTAAGGAATGGCCTGTTCCTCCTGATGTTGGACAGTGCAAACCTGCATGATCGAGCCGTCTTTGCGATGTGATCTTTGAAGGTCAGCTGGTCCTCAAAGATCACTCCAAGATTTCTGGCAGACCTTGATGGGGGTAATTGTGGTGGCACCGATCTGGACGGTGAAGTCATACTGTCAGGCTGGGTTGGCAGGAAAGACTAGAAGCTCAGTTTTTGCCAGGTTGAGTTGCAGATGATGTTCTTCCATCCATGTCGAGATGTCCGCTAGGCAGCTTGTGATTCTCGCAGCCACCGTTGGATCATCTGGTTGAAATGAGAGGTAGAGCTGTGTGTTATTGGCGTAGCAGTGATAAGAGATGCCGTGTGCCTCTATGATGGGACCATTGATGTAGTGTACAGGGAGAAGAGAAGTGGTCCAAGAACTGAGCTCTGTGGAACACCGGTGATCAGTTGACATTCTTTGGAGACTTCGCCGCACCATGCAACCCTAAAAGACCTATCCGTGAGATAGGATTCAAACCACTGAAGAGGAGTCCTTGAATTCTGAATTTAATTGCCCTTCTTTAAGCCAGACTAGTTGATGTCCAACCGGTCATTCTGAGAGGGAAAAGATGATACTTGGTTAAAAACAACATGCTCAAGAGTTTTTGATATGAATGGAGGAGAGAGACAGGTCTGTAATTATCAACGAGTGTTGCGTTTAATGTGGGTTTTTGAGCAGTGGGGTTACCCGAGCCTGCTTGAATGCGATGGGGAAGGATCCCGTGTGAAGGGAGGTGTTGATGATGTGAGTGAGTGCTGGTAAGATTGTAGGAGAGATGGCTTGTAGAAGGTGTGAGGGGATTGGGTCTAAGGAGCAGGTGGTTGGATGACTAGAAAGGAGAACTTTAGATACATCTACCTCAGTGAGTGGAGAGAAGATTTTCAGATTTTCAAGAACAACAAGTCATGCCATCTCCTTATGGTTCTAGTTAATCATCTCAGCAATAGAGAGCGTATCAACACACACACACACGCACACACACACAGAGCTTCTCCGGCTCTGTCACGGTTCACAGGTTCATTGATTCTTTCTCTATGTCGTGCGGTAGTGTTGGAGGTGTGGTTACTGATTACTATCTCATCTCCCACTCCAGCTGCACCTCATTACCTCTGACTATTTATTCGCCGTCCTCACACTTTCTGTTGTCAGATCGTTTCAGGCTTTCCCTCCGGTTTGGACTATCCTGCTCTGCTCTCCGCTTTTCCTGGATTGCCCGTTCTGGACCGGTTCCGTCCTCATCTGCCCACTGCGTACCTGTGTCATTCCTGCCCACAGTCTCTGTTCCTGTTCCTCCGCACTTTATCCGGAGTGCTTATCGTCTGGACACTTTTCTGAACTCTCACATTTTCTGTTAAATAAATATTTTCTTTCACTCGCATCTGGATCCTGTTATTATTTTTCATCAGCGCCGTGACAGGCTCAGGCTCCAACTATCAACAGAAAGACTTCTCAAAACACTGATAACATGATCTATCTGGTGAGAAACACAGACAATACAGGGAGTGCAGAATTATTAGGCAAATGAGTATTTTGACCACATCATCCTCGTTATGCATGTTGTCTTACTCCAAGCTGTATAGGCTGGAAAGCCTACTACCAATTAAGCATATTAGGTGATGTGCATCTCTGTAATGAGAAGGGGTGTGGTCTAATGACATCAACACCCTATATCAGGTGTGCATAATTATTAGGCAACTTCCTTTCTTTTGGCAAAATGGGTCAAAAGAAGGACTTGACAGGCTCAGAAAAGTCAAAAATAGTGAGATATATTGCAGAGGGATGCAGCAGTCTTAAAATAGCCAAGCTTCTGAAGCGTGATCATGGAACAATCAAGCGTTTCATTCAAAATAGTCAACAGGGTCGCAAGAAGCGTGTGGAAAAACCAAGGCGCAAAATAACTGCCCGTGAACTGAGAAAAGTCAAGCGTGCAGCTGCCAAGATGCCACTTGCCACCAGTTTGGCCATATTTCAGAGCTGCAACATCACTGGAGTGCCCAAAAGCACAAGGTGTGCAATACTCAGAGACATGGCCAAGGTAAGAAAGGCAGAAAGTCGACCACAACTGAACAAGACACACAAGCTGAAACATCAAGACTGGGCCAAGAAATCTCTCAAGACTGATTTTTCTAAGGTTTTATGGACTGATGAAATGAGAGTGAGTCTTGATGGGCCCGTGGCTGGATTGGTAAAGGGCAGAGAGCTCCAGTCCGACTCAGACGCCAGCAAGGTGGAGGTGGAGTACTGGTTTGGGCTGGTATCATCAAAGATGAGCTTGTGGGGCCTTTTCGGGTTGAGGATGGAGTCAAGCTCAACTCCCAGTCCTACTGCCAGTTTCTGGAAGACACCTTCTTCAAGCAGTGGTACAGGAAGAAGTCTGAATCCTTCAAGAAAAACATTATTTTCATGTAGGACAATGCTCCATCACACGCGTCCAAGTACTCCACAGCGTGGCTGGCAAGAAAGGGTATAAAAGAAGAAAATCTAATGATATGGCCTCCTTGTTCACCTGATCTGAACCCCATTGAGAACCTGTGGTCCATCATCAAATGTGCGATTTACAAGGAGGGAAAAGAGTACACCTCTCTGAACAGTGTCTGGGAGGCTGTGGTTGCTGCTGCACGCAATGTTGATGGTGAACAGATCAAAACACTGACAGAATCCATGGATGGCAGGCTTTTGAGTGTCCTTGCAAAGAAAGGTGGCTATATTGGTCACTGATTTGTTTTTGTTTGGTTTTTGAATGTCAGAAATGTATATTTGTGAATGTTGAGATGTTATATTGGTTTCACTGGTAAAAATAAATAATTGAAATGGGTATAAATTTGTTTTTTGTGAAGTTGCCTAATAATTATGCACAGTAATAGTCACCTGCACACACAGATATCCCCCTAAAATAGCTAAAACTAAAAACTACTTAAAATATTGATACAAAAATATTCAGCTTTGATATTAATGAGTTTTTTGTGTTCAGTGAGAACATGGTTGTTGTTCAATAATAAAATTAATCCTCAAAAATACAACTTGCCTAATAATTCTGCACTCCCTGTAGTTATACTTATTCAATGGAAAAGAAAAGAAAAGAAAGGCTTTAACTAATAATTGGTTACATAGGTGATAGACTGTAAATTAAAAATCACTAACTTGACTATAAATCACTCATTACAAATCGTTAAAAAAGGATATATATATATATATATATATATAAATATGAAAAAGAACAGAGTATATATATATAAATAAGAAAAAGAAAAGAATATATGTACAAGTTGTAATGGATTTCTGAATCATCCCTCTCAACACTATCCATTGATGATAATGATAACATAATAATATTATACATCACTTCATTGAGATGCATCATATTGATGTTATACTTCCTTCTGTTTTCCCTTCTTTAGATTTTAATATATCATGAACTTGCTCTACTGATATACTTCAAGAATGTGTCAGTTCATTCCACCACAATTTTTATTTTATCAGATCTTCTTTCTACCTGCGCAGGGCTCTTCACAAAATCAGTTTTGCTCATGTTAATATTGTCATTTGAGTCAATCTTTAATAAGTTAAGTTGTTTCATTGACTTACTTTTCTGAGAATTTTGCGGCTGTCTATTTTGTACTCTTGTTTCTTCTATACGTTTCTCTCTGCGAGCTGCTTCTGCATGTGTTAAATTCTGGGTGGATTTTACCTTCTGGACTTCTTGAGTCTTTTGTCGTACTGGACATCCTGCATATGCCGCTCTGGTCTCTGTCTCCAACACATTTTATCTCAGCTCCTTCCTGCATTCGTGCTCTTCAACACATTTTGCACAACTTCAATATTCAGCATTCAAAACAAAAATACAGCATGCTTTTATTTAGGTTAGAAAATTCGATTTTTACAGTGTAATCTGGTCAAAATGATTTCAGACAGATACAGAATTAAATAAAACATTGTATTTGACAGATAAAAATGTATCACGCTAATTATGTTCATTCAGAAATGAAAAATGCATAACATCAATTGCTGAAAGATGAATCTAATAGTGAGAAATAAATACCTGAAAGAGAAAAAACACAGAAGTGTGTGAGTGCTAAGTTTAGGACTTCAAAAGATCCGGTTTTAGTTTTCCTTAAATACCAAGAACAAAAGAACAATAATTATTCTAATTATTAAACCAAAAAGTTCTGCACGTAATAATCTAGACTACTGCCTAACACTCGATGGCTGCTCTGTCAAGTCTTCGTCGTCAGTTAGAAACCTGGGTGTGCTTATTGATACCAATCTTTCATTTGAAAGCCACGTTTCTAGCATCTGTAAAATGGCATTCTTCCATCTTAAAAATATATCTAAATTGCGACTTATGCTCTCAAAGACAAATGCGGAAAAGTTAGTTCATGCGTTCATGAGTTCAAGGCTAGATTATTGTAATGCTTTACTAGGTGGTTGCCCTGCACGCTTAATAAACAAATTCCAGCTGGTCCAAAATGCAGCAGCTCGAGTTCTTACTAGAACCAGGAAGTATGAGCATATTAGTCCAGTTCTGTCAAACCTGCACTGGCTTCCTATTAATCAACGAATACATTTTAAAATCTTGCTAATTACTTACAAAGCATTAAATGGTTTAGCTCCACAGTACTTGAGTGATCTCTTAACACATTATAGTCCTTCACGTCTATTGCGATCCCAAAATACTGACCAGCTTATAATACCTAGAATATCAAAGTCAACTGCCTGCGGTCGATCTTTTTCCTATTTAGCTCCTAAACTCTGGAACAGTCTTCCTAATAAAGTTTGGGAAGCAGACACACTCTGTCAGTTTAAATCTAGACTAAAAACACATCTCTTCAACCTAGCATACACATAACACATTATACATGCATTTTTAATCCAAATCATGTAAAATGATTGTTAGGATGCATAATTTAGGTCAGCCGAACCGGGAACATTCCCATAACACCTGATGTACTCGATACATCAGAAGAAGAATGGCATCTACGCTGATATCACTCTCTGTTTATTCCGAGGTTACCATGGTCAGCCGGTTCCGGGCTGTATCCAGATCAGATCCAGATCAGGACCTGCACCTGTACACGAGCACAGCACTGCCCTGAAGTGTCTGCTGAGACCGAGACCTGAGACCTACTAAACCCTCCGCTGTGTAGATCATGAACCCATCTCCAATCGGACCAAATTAGACTTAATGTTAGACTTGAATTATCAATATAATAATCAGACTATCAATCAATCAATAATAAAAACTTAACACTAAATATTCATCAATTGTATTAATTCGCCTGCTCTTTTAAGGCTGCCGTTCAGCTGTAACAGAGGGACTCACAGGCAGGGATCCAATCGCTAGTGTCTTTAATAAGAATTGTCGTACGGGCACAAGGTCAGGGCAAACAGAGAACAAACGTAGTCAATAATCCAGGCAGGGGTCACAAAGGCAGGCAGACGGAATCAGGATCATGGTACAGGCGGTAGTCAAGACAGGCAGTTATCAATCATCAACATTACTCCAGGCACAGGTCAGGGCAGGCAGAACAGGATCAAAAACACAGGCAAACAGGCAGAATCAGAAACGGGATAAACAGTCAGGGATAGTAACGCTCAGAAATGACAACCGGGGCTAATCAAGACTTCGCCCTGAGCTGTGGGTGAAGGAGTCTTTTATAGTTCATGTAATGATTCACAGGTGGTGTGGCAAACAGAGATGATGGAGTCTAGCTGGTGTGTGTGTGTAATCAGTCCAGTGTGAGGGTTGCTGGGAAATGTAGTGTGTAGTGAAGTGTCAGTATAAGTGTGATCTCCCTCTGGTGGCCATGGAGGGGAGCGCAGAGCTCATATTCATAACAGAGCCCCCCCCCTACGAGCGCCTTTTGGCGTGAGGCAGCTATAAGGCGCCGCGCACCACCATGGCGGCACCCAAAGTCCAAAGTTCCAGGGTGGTGCCAGGGGAACAGACCAGGCTGGTTCAGGCAAGGCTGGTGGGTCTGGGAGGTCTGGCAGGTCTGTAAGGTCCCAGGACGTAGCCGACGAGACGATGGACCCGATCGATGCCGTAGGTTCAGGAGACCGAGGCGTAGGCGTGGTGACGACCTCCCGAGGTTGAGCCAGTGTGCCTGAGGACTGGTGCGGAGCCGGTGTGAGTGAAGACCGAGGCGTCGACGCAGAGATGGAAGAGCCAGGAGGGCTGGCAGACACAGACAGGGACAGAGATGATAATGGGTGGGATAGGGTGGGAAACGGTACCTCAGGCTCTGGTTGAATTCAATTCAGCCCCTTTGCAAAGCATGATGGGAAGTGAACGTCCTGTTTGATTCATCTGCATTTATTTGTTGCTTCAGTGAAATATGCTTGGAATTTTTACTAGACGACAACGTAACCAGTTAAAGAAACAAAGTGATTGAGTTAGTTGGACACTTATTTTACACACATTCTCCTCGGTCAGATATGTTGTCACAACACAGGGATTTTGTATGGATTATAAGTAAAGCTTTAATATTAGTAACAACTAAATTGGCTGCAGTTAGATTCAGTTAGTTTGAAGTTGTTGTTGTTGTTGTTGTTGGAGAGGATGTTTGGTTGTTTGATTGAAAAACTGAGGTTTTCATTTTGAAATAACATTTAACCCTCCTGTTATCTTTGGGGACAATTTGACCCCATTCAATGTTTAACGTCTGTAAAAACATGATTAATCTTTTTTTTTTTCTTTTTTTTTTTTTGCTTCAGATTTACTGATTTTTCCTAATTTAATGAGGACAACTCTGTAAACATAAAAATAACTTGCTGATATTTTTTCAATGTCCTGTACACATTTTGTAACATCGGTGTTCCTTGGGGTTAATTTGACCCCAAGCTCCTTTAGCTGTATAAAACATAAGAAATATTAACATTTCACGCACATTTCTTTTGGTTTGGTTTTTTGAGGTCACTGTAACATATAGTAATTTTATAATGTTCATTATAATTTAACATATTCAGTATTATATAAAAAAAAACTTCCCTCTGTTTTAGGGCTCTAACCTAACATAACCATATCTGTAGTATTGCGAGAACCACTAGTAGTTCACATGACATGGGATATAATTATCATGAGAACCACCCACAAACCCATTACCTTCCAATAATGGAAAGTTATGGTCCCCCTCACCACCTGAACAACAGTGCCGCTTAGACTTAGTGCCGCTAATGTCATCAAAATGGTTCCAGGGCCCACTAGATATGCTGTCAGCCATGTCCAAGATGTCAACTTAAAAGGTTATTTAAGTAGTCAACAAAGACATAAATTACCTGAGACACAAACCTTTGTAAAAATATATATATATATATATATATATTTTCTGGAGGTTTAAATTACTGGGGTCAAATTGACCCCAGTGGGTAAAAAGTGTTATCAGATTTGAGGGTAACAGGAGGGTTAAGTCAAATAGTAACCATTTCCAAGTCAATTTAACATGAAGTAATCACATCTGAACCAGAAACAATGGTGTTTAATTAAAAAAAAAAAAAGTTTAAATAAAGTAAGCAGTACCAACAAATAATTCCCTTACTCTTAAAACCCAAGTTAAGATGAACTGATTGGTTTGAGTGCCATTTTGTCAAGGGAGTAACAAAAGGTTTGAGACTCATTTCCTCCTCCTGCAGTTTTATGAACATCACAGAAACTCACTTCATCAACTGTTGTTGATTCACCTCAAATGTTTTAGCTTAAACTCATCTTTATGATGATTAATGTTCCTTTGGTTGAGCACTTGAGCTTCATTTATATTGTAATTCTCTTTCTATTTAATGCTGCTAGAAATCAGTTATTTGGTTTCAATGGAAAGGAAGTAATAAAAAGATTGCATTTAAATGGTGCGTTAAACTAAATAATTACCTCATCTATTTTTTAAGTTGAATAATGGTATTTTACATTTATTATTTTACATTTGGTAATACATAATGGTATTTTACATTTATTACTAACACTTGAAACTTTTTAATTGGATTGATAATCATCTATATTTGTGACAATATCTTGTAATTGATCATACTCTCACAACTTCAACATTCAGCATTCAAAACAAAATCACAACATGCTTTTATGTAGGTAAGAACATTCGATTTTTACAGTGTTATTTGGTCAAAATGATTTAAGACAGATTAATACAGAATTAAACATAACATTGTATTTGTCAGATAAAATTGTATCATGCCAATTATGTTCATTCAGAAATGAAAAATACATAACATCAATTGATGAAAGATGAATTGAAGAGTGAGAAATTATGATTATTTTACCGATCGCACTGACTCAGGATACATAAAATGTGTTATGCCGACATTCTTAAAGTGAACTTTCAGTGAGTTGAATCAGGCTGAAATGAGGAAATTAGGGAGAGGTGGTGTGAGGTGAGACGTTTGGGCAAGGCGTTCCTTAAACTCTTTCTCTCTCCAGAAGTTTTATTGTTTTGTACAGGATGTCTGATTTCAGTTTCTGTTTTAGCAGGAAACCCAGTCTTACAGTACAGACCCCAGCTTTCCTATGAACACACAGTTTACTGTATTGTAAGTCTGTGAGTGAGAGCAAATAATGAAATTTTTAAAAACAGGCAGGTATATTGTAAACACAGTTGAAGGCACAACTGGACCTCAAACAAAAAGTCTCTTTGAGGATGAAGGAAAAGCTCGAATGTGCAGTGAGTAGATGTTTTTTTTATTTTTTCTGATGTAGAGATGGAGTAATAATGTTTGAAAAACCAAAACCTGTTGCATCACATTTCAATCATTGTTTTTTTACACCGTGAAACCCAACAGTTGTTCTAACTAACACATTTTAGTTCATTTTATGCAATGTCTTAATTGTTAAAATTTAGTAATCTGTATTATTCACATACTATGTCTTGTTTACTCATAAAACCCAAGTTAAGATTAATTGATTGGTTTGAGTGGCGTTCTGTCAAGTAACAAAAAAATAAGTTTTGAGGCTTGGAATTCTTATTACTGTTATTGAAATTCATCTTAATAGATGTTTCACTCATTCTCTCCACTTATGCAGTTTTATTTCTCTAGTTGAGCAATGGTGTCGCTTAAACCCACTCCAATTTACATGAAAGTCGAACTGCAATTTTGGAAAATCTAGAATATGGAAAAAGAAGAGCAAAGAGAAAAACATCACAAGCGTGCCAAAATTTTAATTTGAGCTGAAAATGCAACAGAGCACAAATCAAGGTATAAAACTGAGGAAAACATAATTTTTAAGAACAAATGAACAAGTTTAGGTATTGCGAACAGTATCGTTCCCTGTCAAGGGAACTCGCACTGCGTCGAGACGCGATTGGGAACCCTTCAGTGTATATGTCTCTTGAAGCACAATCAAACTCAGGTGCGGGAGTGTACGTCGCCGTGATGACGTCATCACGTCATGACCCGGGAGTATAAAGCACGTCACGACCCGGAAGCGTGTTAGCTTTCAGTGTCTTCACAGCGCTCAAAGCTCAACGTGTGTGTGTGTGTGTGTTTTTGCCGTGTGTGTGAGCCCAGTCTAGTATAAAAGAAAAGGGATTTCACCGTGTGTTTGATGTGAGAGAGAAATATGGCGGAGCAAGTTTTCAGGCGAAGTGTTACCCCTTGTCCCCGTTTTCTCTCGGGAAGGGATACACACGCTTTATGTGTCGCTTGCTTGGGTGAGGAGCATGCACGATCAGCGCTCGAGGGCACTGATTGTGCAGATTGTTTGAAAATGAACATGCGGACGCTCCGATCTCGCCTGGCGGTTTTCGAGGAAACCGCCCAGGCTAGCGGCCCTCGTGGTTCCGGTCCCGCTGCGGCTGAGGCCCAGCGGCGGCTGCGATCATGGGGGTCGCAGATGGACTTGTCAGAGGGGTCGGAGACGGGCCTGGCCTTTTCTCCACCCTTACCTGGCAGGTCTGGCCTCGTTCAGGCACCGGAAGCACGCCCAGTGGCGGTTTCTTCCGACCCTGACGAGGCGATACTGCAGCTATCCAGTTCCGAGGAACTGGACGTTGTTAGTATCGACGCTGATGAGGAGGTTCCGCCAGCCCCCTCACCAGCGTCAGATGAGTTGCTGGAGGTGGTGACTCGCGCCACCGCTAGGCTGGGCCTCGAGTGGCCGGCTGAGCGGAGGGATGCTCGCCCAAAGAGCAGACTAGACGAGCGCTTTTTGCCGTCTAGAGCACCACCACAGCGCCGGTGTCTGCCTTTTTTCCCCGACCTCCATACTGAGGTGTCGAGGTCCTGGAATAGGCCCGCCTCCCACAGGGTGCATAACAGCGAGACCGCTGTTTATGCCTCCCTAGTGGGAGCAAAAGAACGCGGATATGGGGCAATGCCTAGCCCCTTCAGACCAGCATTAGGTACCAGAAAAAAAAAAAACATTAAATTAGGCATAAATTAAGGAGTCAAAAAAAAAAAAATTCATAACTCCTTTATAGAATTTTTTGATGTCCATTGTAATCGACATCAGGACTAAAGCGTTGTAAATCAGGTTGCTATAAAGTCCTATAGACAATTAAAAAATTTGGTATCAAAAAAAATGTTTTTTTAATTTTTTTTTTTTTTTTACATTTCTAGGTCAAGAACCTGAACAATATAACATTTCAACTTTAATTTTGAGTTTTTTTTGTACAGATTTGCACATTTTTAACAAAATACACCTCTCATAGGAAATGCATTGGGAGACTGCAAACAGTGACTTTACACACACACACAGCCTGTGTGTGTGTTTCCAGGTGGTCCCCAGTGGCACAGAGCAGTAGTGCACCCTGCACTGATCACAGAATTGTATATTCTGCATATGACATTTTTTCACAAATGTATTATTACTGTGATAACTGTATTTTTATCTCATATCTCATATCTCAGAACATTACATATTTGGCTCTTGAGACAATAATAGCCCATTCTGTCAATCTTAGCGCTGTTGGCCACTTTTAGATGGAGTGTCCACCCCATCTGGTGGGGATTTTACAACATTACATCACTGATTTTTTTTTTTTTTTTTCATATGCCCCCACTGGCCATAACAGCAAATAACATTATGATACCGCATTAGGACATCTATACAATACCTGTAAACATTTTTTGGGGGGATATTGTATTGATTAGGTCCTACATATCCCAAATAGCAAGAAAAATTATAAAAAATGCACAGATTGATATGCAAGAGTATCTATAATAAATTTCAATATGCATATCTGAATGGGCATTGATTAGGTGACACTGAGACCTGGTGTCCATTACAATGGACATGCATTTTTCAAAAAATCCTGAGAAAAAACTTGCAGCTCTCCAATCGATTTTTTACTTTTATTAGTAAGTTAAATCTCTCTATTTTACATACCAACTATGAATTTTTGGCAAACATTTCAAAAATTGCAAATTTAACTGTAGAAAATGCAGCTTACTTCTGTAGGTGAAAAACAGCACCTCCCTGTGTCACTTCAGAGGTAGTGGGTTTAAAAAAAAAAAAAAAGCAGAACTTTTCGGTCATCTAGAGGATGACAAGGGTCCAATCTTTTGGGGTGCATGCTTTAAATTAGGAAAAATGCTCAAAAAGTTTTTTAAAAAAGGAGCGTGAATATCATGTCCATTGTAATGGACGCCAGGTCTGAAGGGGCTAGAGTAGAGGAGTCCTTGGCCAATCATTTGGCTCCTCACTCACCGCAGCCCCTAAAGACACCGGTGCTCCCCACCAAACCGCTCAGGGTTACATCATCACTGGTGGGGCGAGCATACTCATCGGCTGGTCAGGCTGCAGCGTGTCTCCACACGTCAACCATGCTGCAGGCTTACCAGGCAGAGCTTTTGTCAGATCTTGACTAAGGTGGGGGTATTGGGCCAGAGGCAGTAGCGGAACTGCGGAGGGTGATGGATCTTTCTCTCCGGGCTGCTAGGGAGACGGCCGCCTCTATTGGCCGATCTATGGCAGCCCTAGTAGCCACGGAGAGACACTTATGGTTGAACCTAACAACGCTCAGCCAAAAGGATAAAAACATCCTTTTGGACGCCCCTCTGACGCCTCCTGTCCTCTTCGGCTTAAGTTAGCGGTCGAGAGGTTTCAGGAGGCTGCCAAGCAACAGGCGGCGTTCAGAAAGATCCTCCTTCGTCGCCCCCATGGTTCGCAAGCCGCGTTCTAGCCGCAGCCCAGTACCTCCTCTTACCGCACTGGGCAGAAGTTGAGCGTTGCGACTTGTCAGCCTCCTCAACAAAAGAAAAGGATGGCTTCGGGTCGGCAACCTCATCCTCAACCTTCTGGCCGGCGGACCGACCTGAGGGTCGTTCTGCAGGGCAAGAGGCTAAAAGTAAGAGGCCCTGAAAATTACGGTGTCAGGCCTCGCAGGGAGCCCCCCGTTGGTTTACCAGCATGCCAACGCCCTGCAGAGGCCCCTGCGGATCTGGCGTCTCGAGAGAGCCAGACCGAGCAGGGACCAGGCGATCTATCCCAGTTGTCACCCCGGCAGGGTGCGCTGGGCAGATTGCCCCCTCTAAGGAGGGTCCTAGAGCATCCACTCCAGGTCCAGCGGCCTGGAGTGGAAACCCAAACAGAGACTGGTCTCAAGAGACTGGTACCCCTCAAAGAGTTCCTGGCGGCATGGGCGCGTCTGCCAGGTATTTCTCAGTGGGTCCTGCGCATTATTCATATGGGTTACACTATCCAGTTTCGGTCGAACCCTCCCAGGTTCGCGGGGGTTCTTCTGACGGAGGTAGACTCCGAGCATGGTCTGGTTTTGGAACAAGAAGTCGAATCATTACTGAGGAAGGAGGCCATAGAGTATGTACCTCTCTCTGCCACAGATTCGGGCTTTTACAGCCGCTACTTCATAGTTCCGAAGAAGGATGGAGGTATGCGTCCTATTCTAGACCTTCGCCGATTGAACAAGACTGTCAAGCGCTTGAGGTTCAGTATGTGGACATTAAAACAGATCGTATCATAAATCAAGTCCGAGGATTGGTTTGTGACGATAGATCTCAAGGACGCATATTTCCATATCTCCATCCTTCCCCAACACCCTCGCACCTTCACCAAATGCATGGACGCAGCGCTCGCCCCGCTGCGGTCCACTGGTATCCGTGTACTGAACTACATCGACGATTGGTTGATCTTGGCTCAGACACGAGAATTAGCGGTTCGTCATCGAGATGTCGTCCTCGCGCATATGAAGGAGCTGGAGCTGAGACTCAATGCCAAGAAGAGTATCCTCTCTCCTGTGCAGAGGACAACCTTCCTAGGCGTTGTTTGGGACTCGGTGTCAATGTCTGCACGGCTATCCCCCGTGTGCATTGCCGCTGTTCTGTCCACAGTCCAGGATATCAAACTAGGCCAGCTGCTCACTGTCAAGCACTTCCAGAGAGTGCTGGGGCTCATGGCGGCAGCGTCCAGTGTTATTCCACTGGGCCTGCTCCACATGAGACCCTTGCAGTGGTGGCTGAAGACCAGAGGGTTTTCCCCGAGGGGCAACCCCTTCCGTCTGATCAAGGTTTCAAGGCGGTGCCTTTGAGCCTTGCATCCGTGGAAGGAGAACTGGTTTATTTTCCAGAAGCTCGCACTGGGAGAGACCATCTGTCACCGCGTCATGCTGTCGACAGATGCGTCCCGCACGGGCTGGGGGGCGGTCCTGAGGGACCGCTCGGCCAGGGGTCTATGGGACGGGCACCACCTCTCCTGGCATATCAACGCCTTGGAGATGATGGCTGTCTGGATGGCGCTATGGGCGTTTCTCCCCGACCTCAGAGGCCATCATGTAGTAGTCTGAACCAACAATATGTCGGTGGTCTCCTACATAAATCACCAAGGAAGTCTCCGTTCTCGTCGACTTTCCAAGTTGGCGATCAGGATCCTCCTCTGGGCCCAAAGGGAACTGCTCTCTCTTCGAGCGATATATATCCCGGGGGCCCAGAACCTGGGGGCAGACTTCCTGTCGAGGCAGGGGCCGAGGCCCGGGGAGTGGCGACTCCACACTCAGGTGGTGGATCAGATTTGGGAGAGATTCGGCCAGGCTCAAGTGGATCTGTTTGCGTCTCAAGAAACAACTCAATGCCCACTCTGGTTCTCCCTTTATCTTCCAGCGCCTCTCGGCCTGGACGTCATGAGACAGGGGTGGCCAAATCTACCCCTGTATGCCTTCCCCCCCGTAGCTCTGCTCCCGGGGGTTCTGGAGAAAGTTCGCCGGGAGAAGGTCCATCTCACTCTAGTTGCCCCGCACTGGCCGGGCAGGGTGTGGTTTTCGGACTTGGTGTCCCTCCTAGACGGCACTCCGTGGGAGATTCCGGTTAGGAGGGATCTCCTGTCACAGGCTCAGGGGAGGATTTTCCATCCTCACCCAGAGCTGTGGAAATTATGGGTCTGGCCCCTGAGGGGGCTCAGCTCTTAGAGTCTGGTCTCTCAACCTGCCAGATTGGCACCGTGCTGGAGTTCCTGCAAGAAAGGTACGCGGCAGGGCTGTCCCCCTCCACACTAAAGGTTTACGTGGCTGCCATAGCTGCTTACCACGTACCTTTGAGTGGTGCCCCTTTGGGCAGGGACCCCCTCATGGTTCGTTTCCTTCGTGGCACTCAGAGGCTGAGGAATGTGGTACGTTCAAGGGTGCCTCCTTGGGACCTGTCCCTGGTGCTCCAGGCCTTGTCCCAGGCTCCCTTTGAACCGCTGGATGAAATTTCAGATAAGCACCTTACCCTTAAAACACTCTTTCTGCTCGCCATTTCTTCCCTCAAGAGGATTGGCGACATTCAGGCCCTCTCTGTGGCCCCTTCATGTTTAGAGTTCTCACCCGGTTTGGCTAAAGCTTTTCTTTACCCCAGGCCGGGTTATGTACCTAAAGTGCTTTCCAGTCCGATGCGCCACATATTACTACAGGCCCTTTGTCCTCCTCCATTTATTGATCATGACCAGGAGTTATAGAACAAGGTTTTTCCAGTGCGAGCACTGCACGCCTACGTCCGCAGAACTGCCACGTGGCGTAGGTCAGACCAAATCTGTGTCTGCTTCGGGGCCCCCAGAGGTTCCCCTGCTTCTAAGCCTACTATGAGCAGATGGATATCAGAGTCTATTTCCTTAGCTTATGAGCTTGCGGGACAGCAGTGCCCGCTATCTATCCGAGCTCATTCTACTCGGAGCATGGCTGCCTCTAAAACCTTTTTTGCAGGGGCTACCCTTGCAGATATTTGTGATGCGGCTGGCTGGTCATCACCGCATACCTTTATTAGGTTCTACCAGTTAGACCTAAACCCCGCCTTGGGATCCTTGGCGTTATCGTAGTGAGCTACGTTTCGCTTGGCATACTCCCGTACGCTGAGGCGGCGTGGGTATTCCTCGTTCCCAATCGCGTCTCGACGCAGTGCGAGTTCCCTTGACAGGGAACGTCTCAGGTTACGTACGTAACCATAGTTCCCTAAGAGGGAACGAGACACTGCGTCTTGCAGCCTCAGCTCCTAGGCATGCCGGCCTGTTTCAGACACTGGTCAAGCTAACCCGCTTCCGGGTCGTGACGTGCCTTTATACTCCCGGGTCATGACGTGATGACGTCATCACGGCGACGTACACTCCTGCACCTGAGTTTGATTGTGCTTCAAGAGACATATACACTGAAGGGTTCCCAATCGCGTCTCGACTCAGTGTCTTGTTCCCTCTTAGGGAACTATGGTTACGTACGTAACCTGAGACGTTTTTAATGTGGTTAAAGTTTTGATTAATGCTTTTGTTTTGTTTTTTAATCACTCAATTGTTTTGATTCACGCTTGTTATATTTTGATCCGTGACCACATTGTTTACTATTCTGTTCATTTTGCAATATTTGTTTTCAGTATATTTTGTGTGTTTTTGTTTTTTGTGTTTGTCATGTGTTTTTAAATATTTGATTTATGCTTATTATTTTGTATCCTTGACTTCAGTACTTTTGGTGGAAATTTGATCCCATATATGTCAGGGTTATGCCACATTCTGTCTAGTCTTTCTCTTGGTTTTGTGGCAGAGCTCTGACACTACCGTAATGTTTTGTGTGTAAGCGCGCGGCTTCTAGTGTTGCGTCTTGTGTGCAAGTTATGATGTCCGGTCCCAATACTTTGGTCTGGTCCAGTTTCAGTTTTGTGTCGGGATCCGGGCCTTCATAACTCATGTGTTCGTCCTTGTTGTGAGCGCGTGAGAACAGGGGCATATTCTTTGTACGTCGCTAATTACATCCAAGATCAGTTGACACATCCGGGATGAGATAATCGCGCTAATTATGAGCTGGATTATTCAGTTCTTTGAACGCACCTGTTGTTGATGATTAGTATGGCTGGATTGAGTTATCTGAGATCATTGCGCGTTCATGTGCTGGCTTAAAATGGGATATGTATTGATAGTAGGAACATTGATCAGCAACATTTTGATTGGTCAGCGAGCATGCTGAAAGAGCGCGCGCTGTATTTCTTGGCGGCGCGTCGCTGAATTTCAGTGTTTAATTAAAACACAAGGCAACACTTTAAAGGCTGCGAAAGACAGGAGAGAGGGCTGGCAAAAAGTTGCCGACAAATTAAATGTGTGAGTAGCCTAGTGATCGTGTGTGTAGTTATATTGTCTTATATTAATTGTATTTCATAATCCTCTTTTATATTAGAGCCACCACAGGACCCACTAGAACTTAGGAACAAAAGTAAAATGCAAAAATATTCTAAAAATGGTAATCTTTACCACTTGCACTGTTCTGCAAAAAAAAAGTTAATTAATGAAATAGAAATTGCAACTTGGAGTCTTAAGTGGCTTGAGAAAAACACAAAAACACCCAAAAACTGCTTGAGTGCCAGATAAACTTTGTGAACGACATGACAGACAGCACTTTCACAATGTTCTCCGCATCTCCAACAGTGTAAAGGAACGTGCCACTCGCGAAGCAACGGATGGCAATACACACAGTTTGAGCTGTTGTTAACGCCGACTACGACTAATTGTATCTAAGTTAACTAGATACATTATACCGTCATGTGAAAAACTATAGTATATATATATATATATATATATATATATATATATATTAATTATTATTATATTAAATATATTACATTGCAGCTTCAGCAACAGTTTTCTCTCGTAAAAACGGACAGGACATGGCTGCGACAAACTTCCCATTTCACCTACGCTTATAAAGCAGTAATCTAATCCTGCTAACATGAAGTAAGCTGCTCCGAGCAGGTTCAATTCAACGGACCTGTTACTATGACAACAAGTTCCGGATGAGTGTCGAAGAACCGAACAAGCCAAGATCATGTGAAATCGTCAACAATCTAATCCAGCTAAGGGAGTTAGCGAGGTACGAAGAATATGCCCCAGGTGTTTACTCGTTCTTGCGCGCTTACTCGTTTACTCGTTCTTTAATGTGAACATGCAGCAAAGCGCGTCCGCATTGGCTGCGTGTTCATGTCTTGTCTGTTACCCCGCCCGTTTTGTTTCATTGTCATAAGTTTGATTTATCCCAGCTGTTTTCCTTTGTTACCTTCCCCATGTGCTCCCTTTATTTTCTATCTGTGTTTGCTGTCTTGTGCTGGTTCGTCGTCATATTTTGGTGGTGTTTGGTGGTGCTGTCGTGTTCTTGTCTTGTAGTTTTTAGTTTGTCCTGTTTCCTAGTCTGCCAAGTTTAGTTCCCTTTCAGGGAACTCGAGCTGCGTCTAAAGCGCTAGGGGAAATAGTCTTGCTTCGTTCACGTGAAGAGAGTGATTTTGAGTTTGTGATAGCGAAAAATCAGCAGAATGAGTTTGGAAAATGTGGCGAATGAACAGAGGTTCACACCGTGTGTTTATCCTTGCCCTCGTTTTATAACAGGCAAGGATACACATGTTATGTGTGTAATCTGTTTGGGAGTGGAGCATGCACGGTCGGCTCTTGAGGGTGCCTGCTGTAAAGACTGCGAGAGGTTTTCGTTGCATGATCTCCGCTCCCGCCTGGCGGTCTGTAACGAGGCCGCCCAGGCTAGTGTTCCCCGCGGTTCGGGACCTGCAGCAGCCGAGGCTTTGCGGCGCTCTCGGTCCTGGGGATCACAAATGGATCTTGCTGAGACAGCTGGGGTGGGTCCTTCCTTACCTCAGCCCTCACGAGGTCAAGCGGGTCCCAGTCACGAGCACTCTGAGGGAGATGCCCATGCTATGACTCCAACACTAGCTCTATCAAGTTCAGAGAGTGAGATGGATTTAGCTAGTGTTGACCCGCACGAGGAGGATTCGCCACTCTCCTCGCCGGCGTTTGAGGAGCTTGTTGAGGTTGTGGCGCGAGCGGTCTCTCGCCTGGGGCTTGATTGGCCAGCAGAGACCAGAAGCACTCGTCCTAAGAAGAGTATGTTAGACGAGCGTTATCTACCGACTCGCGTCATTCCCCCGCGCCGAGCAATGCCTTTCGTACCTGATTTACATGCCGAGGTATCTAGATCTTGGGGAAGGCCAGCCTCTGAGGAAATTCATACACGTAACAGTACGATGTATAGTAATCTAGTAGGGGCTCAAGACCATTGTTATGGAGGGATGAAAAAAGTGGATGAGGCTCTGGCGAGTAACCTCGTTCCCCAGTCTGCATCCTCCATTAAAGCTCCGGCGCTCCCCTCCAAGCCGATGCGCGTCACATCGTCTTTGGTGGGGAAAGCATACTCAGCATCGAGTCAAGCCGCAGCGTGTCTGCACACCACGGCACTGCTGCAGGCATATCAGGCTGAGTTGCTTGGGGACCTCAACGAGGGCGGCGGTATCGGTCCGGAGACAGTGGCAGAGCTGCGCTGGACCATGGATCTGTCTCTCCGGGCCACTAGGGAGACGACCTACTCTGTCGGCTGCTCCATGGCAGCTCTGGTGGCTACGGAGAGTCATCTCTGGCTCAATTTGTCAGTTATGAGGGATAGCGATAAATTTGTTTTGCTGAACGCTCCTCTGTCCCCTTCGGGCTTGTTCGGCGATGCCTTAAAAAGCGTCGTCGACAAGTTTCAGGAGGCTGCACGGCAGCAGGCGGCGTTCAGTAAAGTTCTTCCCCGCCTCCCTCCACGTGAGACCGCCAGTCAAGCGAGGTCTCAAAGCTCCTCATATAGGGCCGCTCAAAAACAGAGTGTCGCGACCCGTCTCCCTCCGGTAGACCCCGGGAGAGCGGGCCAACAAGTTCAAGCCACTGGTAGAAAGGGTGATCTGAGGGTTGTCCTGAACGCCAAGAAGGCTAAGAGTAAGTGGCCCTGACGCCAACCGCAACAAGGTGGTGTATTCCTGGAGCAGCTCAACAGTCAGCCCGCCATGGGAAAACCACCCCCTCCAAGGAGGGTCCTAGAGCAATCCACCCGGGTTTCCGGAATCAGCCCCGGCTCAGTGGTGGATATGTTCTTAGCACCAGAGGTCAGACCAGGGAGGCTGGTTCCCCTAGTAGAATTCCGGGACGCGTGGTCACAGCTACCCGGTATCTCTCAGTGGGTCCTGCGCACGGTGACCTTGGGGTACGCCATTCAGTTCGGGGTTTCACCACCTCAATTTTCGGGGGTCCTACAGTCAGTGGTAGGCCCTCAGCAGGCTCTGGTCATGGAGCAAGAAGTAGTCACTTTACTGGCGAAAGGGGCCATACAGTTGGTACCCCTCGCAGAAAGCGAGTCCGGTTTCTACAGCCGGTACTTCATAGTTCCAAAGAAGGATGGAGGGTTGCGGCCTATTCAGGATTTACGTTTCTTGAATCGTGCGGTCAAGCGTCTAAAGTTCAAAATGCTAACGCTCAAATAGATCGTAGTGCAGGTCAGATCCGAGGATTGGTTTGTCACAGTCGACCTCAAGGACGCATATTTCCATGTCTCCATCCTTCCGCAACACAGGAAGTACCTGAGGTTCGCCTTTGGGGGAAAGGCGTACCAATATCGAGTGCTTCCTTTCGGCCTAGCCCTCTCACCCCGCACGTTCACAAAAGTCGTGGACGCTGCGCTAGCTCCGCTGCGGTTACGGGGCATCCGTGTCTTAAACTATATTGACGACTGGCTTATTCTGGCGCAGTCACCGCAGTTAGCGGTGCAACATCGAGATGTAGTGCTCGCACATATGAAGGAGCTGGGGTTGAGGCTGAATGTCAAGAAGAGTGTTCTTTCTCCTGCTCAGAGAACCACGTTCTTGGGAGTCATCTGGGACTCAGTTGCGATGTCGGCTCGGCTTTCCCCCGAGCGCATCCAAGTTATTTGTTCAGCCGTCAAGAGCATCAAGTTAGGCCAGCCACTCACGGTGAAACACTTTCAGAGAGTGTTGTGGCTCATGGCAGCGGCATCCAGCATCATCCCACTGGGCCTTCTGCACATGAGACCCTTGCAGTGGTGGCTAAAGACCAAGGGGTTTTCCCCGAAGGGGAATCCACTATGCACTATCAAGGTCACGGGGCGATGCCTACGCACCCTCAGTATGTGGAAGAACTCTTGGTTCCTGTCTCAAGGCCCAATGCTCGGGGCTCTGGCTCGGAGAGTCTCTCTCTCGACAGACGCCTCCCTCTCGGGCTGGGGGGCGGTCATGAAGGACCGCTTCTCACAAGGTCTATGGAACAGTCGGCACCAGACCTGGCACATAAACATGTTAGAGCTACTGGCGATCCGCAGAGCACTCTGTGCGTTCCTACCGGACCTTCGCGACCACCATGTCACTGTGTTCACCGACAGTATGACTGCGGTTGCATATATCAACCACCAAGGGGGTCTACGTTCGCGTCCACTATACAAGATGGCGCGACAGATCCTCCTCTGGGCCCAGGGGAAGTTGCTCTCTCTCAGGGCGGACTACATCCCGGGGGTCCAGAATGTGGGAGCAGACGCCCTATTGAGACAGGGGGCAAGACCAGGGGAATGGCGACTCCACCCCGATGTGGTGGAGCAGATTTGGGAAAGATACGGCAAGGCACAGGTCGACCTGTTTGCCTCAGTAGAGAACACCCACTGCCCTCTGTGGTTTTCACTAACACATCCAGCGCCTCTGGGGCGGGATGCCATGTGGCAGGCGTGGCCGAGGTTACGCCTGTATGCCTTTCCCCCGATCGCTCTGCTCCCAGGAGTTCTGGCCAAGATTCGCCGGGACAAGGTCCGTCTCACGCTAGTGGCCCCCCACTGGCCTTCCAGAATATGGTTCGCGGACCTGTTGTCCCTCCTGTTCGGAGTCCCTTGGGAGATTCCGCTCAGGAGGGACCTTCTGTCCCAGGCGGAGGGTTGCATTCTTTATCCGCAACCAGAGCTAATGAAACTGTGGGTCTGGCCCCTGAGGGGGTCCAGCTCATAGAATCCGGTCTCTCAGCCGAGGTTGTTGAGACCATCCTTCAGTCCAGAGCTCCCTCCACAAGGAAACTCTACGCGTTGAAGTGGAAACTTTTCACGTCCTGGTGTAGTGAAAGGCAGGTGGACCCAGTAACCAGTCAAGTCGGCAAAGTACTGGAGTTCCTGCAAGAAAGATTTGCGGCAGGGTTGTCCCCCTCCACCTTGAAGGTTTATGTGGCTGCCATAGTGGCTTGCCACGTACCTCTGGGTGGGGTATCCTTGGTCAGGGACCCCCTAGTCACTCGTTTCCTCCGTGGCACATTAAGGCTGAGACCTGCGGCACAGACCCGGGTGCCGGCTTGGGACTTGCCCGTGGTACTCCAAGGCCTGTCCCAGGCACCCTTTGAACCTCTAGAGGAAATCTCTATTAAGTACCTCTCGCTTAAGACCCTTCTTTTGCTGGCAATCACCTCGCTTAAGAGGGTCGGGGATCTTCAGGCCCTCTCCGTGGACCCTTCATGTCTTGAGTTTGCGCCCGAGATGGCAAAGGCATTTCTCCACCCGAGGCCAGGCTATATCCCCAAGGTTGCCACTAATGTGGCTCGTTCTATCACGCTGCAGGCCTTCTGCCCTCCCCCATTTGATGATCATGAGCAGGAGCACAAGAACAAGGTCTGTCCAGTGCGAGCATACGTTTTCAAGACTGCCACTTGGCGTAAGTCGGACCAACTGTTCGTTTGCTTTGGGGCTCCTGAGGGGGCTCCAGCTTCTAAGCAAACCCTAAGCAGGTGGATAGTTGAGGCTATCTGCTTGGCTTACGAGTCGGCCGGACATGCTTCTCCTTTGAGGGTCCGAGCCCACTCCACTAGGAGCATGGCGGCATCCAAGGCTCTCCTCTCCGGAGTATCCTTGTCTGATGTTTGTGCTGCGGCTGGCTGGTCTTCGCCGCACACTTTTATGAGGTTTTACCATTTGGACCTCGATGCCGCCCCGGGGACCAGGGTGCTCTCTCAGTGAGCTGGGACACACCCGGAGGCCGGCGTCACTGAGGTGGCGTTGGTATTGCGTTCCCCTAGCGCTTTAGACGCAGCTCAAGTTCCCTGAAAGGGAACGTCTCGGGTTACAAATGTAACCCTGGTTCCCTGAGGGGAACGAGACGCTGCATCTCTGCCTCAGCTCCTTGCGCCTCCGTACCCGCTTCAGACATTCATGCTGACGCGTCCGGGTTTCAGACGCGCTTTTATGCTCTTCCTCATGACGTCACCGGCAATCGCCGGCAGTGACGCATTCACACGCGTTCTTCTCTCATTGGTTGCACAGATCTTTACGTGACCGAAGCAAGACTATTTCCCCTAGCGCTTTGCACGCAGTGTCTCGTTCCCCTCAGGGAACCAGGGTTACATTCGTAACCCGAGACGTTTTTTCCCCCTCGGGAAAATTTCATTTGTCTTTTGTTTTCTTTTATTATAATAAAATCCCCATCCTCCGCACTATTGAGTCCTCGCCTCACTCATCCTTCTACACACCTGACTATATACTATTCATTATTCACTATGTTTCATTTTACTTAGATTTAAAGCATGCAAACCAATTGCTGTCACTGTATTGTCATCCCTGTTTTCGTGGTTGCCGTGTTTACCTTCTAGTTCCCCAATGTTCTCTCCCCATGTCATCAGTATCACTGTCTTGTCAGCAAAAAATGTATCTACCTTGTACAAGAAACTAACTAAACTATAAAGGAAAATGAAATGTATAACAAATGCACTTCTCCCTTACTAACATAAGCAGAAAGAAACAAGAGCAAAAGAAAATAGCACTGCCTCTCTACAAACTCCTTCCCAAATTAACAATATAAACTCATGTTTATATAGAGTGTACAAACAAATGTTAACTTACAAACAGTAACAGGATTTTGTATTGTAGAGGTGAAAATTTTAGAATTTAGAATTAGCAAAATATCACTAAAGAAAACTCAATCAACAAAATATAATCTACAAAGACTTCTATGGTAGCAAGAGAAACTTCACAAAACAGCCTCCACTCCCATACACAAAGCATTACTGACGGGTGGCCACCATTATCTCCAACCTGTGAGTAGAGGGAGATGGAAAGAAATCAAAACACAAATCAAATACGTACTGGGAACAAAACACACGTATTACCAAAATACAAATACTTACAATGGTTGATTAAAAGATTAATAAAAATATATGTTAATGGTTACTCATTGATATTTGTGTGTTTTCTCTGTGTTTGTCAGGAGGAAGTGGGTGTTTGGTGTTGATGACAGTGTGTCTCGGGTTCATTTGTATTCTTCTGCTGATCTTCATCATTCTGCAGTTCATCACCATCACAGCAGAGAGAGATCTGGTAAAGAGTTACAAGAACATAGTTGAAGAGTTCAATCTGACTATCAACAGCTTACAGGACAATTACACTGATCTGATGACTGAAAAACTGGAACTGGAGACCAGAGTCAGTGATCTCACTGCTGAGAAAAAACAGTTACAGAAAAACTTCAACCCTTTGAATCAGACGAAACTGGATCTTGAGACCAGATTTAAATATCTCACTGCTGAGAAAAGCCAGATGGAGACTAGACTGAATAATCTCACTGCCGAGAAAAGCCAGATGGAGGCTAGAGTGAATGATCTCACTAGTGAGAAAAGCCAGATGGAGGCTAGCGTCAAAGAACTCACTGCTGTGAAAAGCCAGATGGAGACTAGAGTCAAAGATCTCACTGCTGAAAAAAGCCAGATGGAGACTAGAGTCAAAGATCTCACTGCTGAGAAAAGCCAGATGGAGACTAGAGTCAAAGATCTCACTGGTGTGAAAAGCCAGATGGAGGCTAGAGTCAAAGATCTCACTGCTGAAAAAAGCCAGATGGAGACTAGAGTCAAAGATCTCACTGCTGAGAAAAGCCAGATGGAGACTAGAGTCAAAGATCTCACTGCTGAGAAAAGCCAGATGGAGACTAGAGTCAAAGATCTCACTGCTGAGAAAAGCCAGATGGAGACTAGAGTCAAAGATCTCACTGCTGTGAAAAGCCAGATGGAGGCTAGAGTCAAAGATCTCACTGCTGTGAAAAGCCAGATGGAGGCTAGAGTCAAAGATCTCACTGCTGAGAAAAGCCAGATGGAGGCTAGAGTCAAAGATCTCACTGCTGAGAAAAGCCAGATGGAGGCTAGAGTGAATGGTCTCACTGCTGAGAAAAGACAGATGGAGGCTAGACTGAATAATCTCACTACTGAGAAAAGCCAGATGGAGGCTAGATTGAATAATCTCACTGCTGAGAAAAGCCAGATGGAGGCTAGAGTGACTGATCTCACTGCCGAGAAAAGCCAGATGGAGGCTAGACTGAATAATCTCACTGCTTTGAAAAGCCAGATGGAGACTATAGTGAATGATGTCACTACTGAGAAAAGACGGATGGAGACTAGAGTGAATGATCTCACTACTGTGAAAAGCCAGATGGAGGCTAGAGTCAATGGTCTCACTGCTGAGAAAAGCCAGTTACAGAGAAGCATTGACACTTTAAGTCAGAAGAAACTGGAGTTAGAAAGTAAAGTCATCTCGTTGAGTGAGAAACTGAAGAAAGAAGCCTCTAAACAAGGTTAGTACCAATCTCTTTTGTGTAAGTGTCTTGGAAATAAAAGAAAGAAAATCTAACCCTTTTTAATAGCCAACAATATCTTTTCTGCCATAACACAGTTACAGCAGTGAAACACTACCATAAAATTATTAGATAAAACTATTCTTTTCAATAAAACATCAGCAACTAAACTGCTATAAAATCACAATAATTCTCAATTGGTTAGTAATGCGTGAAGCTGGTAATACTGTTTGTGGAGTTTAAACCTCATCTGCTGAGATCTCCAGTTGATTTAATTTAAGACATAGGCTGGAAGCAGGACTTAAAAAAAGGTGCTAAATTCGTTCACTTCATTCGATACTTACTGGGTGCTAGGAGCGATTTCCAACGAAATGTCTTGCTGGCAGACATCTGTAGAGCTTTGTGCTGGGTGACACCTAACACATTTGTAACGTTTTATAACCTTTGTGTAGAGTCAGTGTCCTCCCATGTTATTGACGCTAGTAGCCGGATGTATGAGGACCCTGTTCTAGCCCGGCTCTTTCCCGAGCACATCCAGGCCTTTGGTTTAGCCGTTAAGGACGAGTGGCACTCTTTGGGCTGAACACCAGGAAGAGGGTACTTTCTCCCACGCGGAGAACCACTTTCTTGGGAGTCACTTTGGACTCAGTGGCCATGTTTGCTCGGCTCTTCCCCGGGCACATTCAGGCCTTTCGTTCAGCCGTCAAGAGTATCAAGGGGCAGCCACTCACGTTGCAGTCGTGGCTGAAAACCAGGGGTTCTCCCCAAGGGCTGGAACTCTTCGTCCCCTTCTTATCTGGAGCAGATTTGGGACTGATATGGCAGGGCACAGGTCTCCTGTTTGCCTCCGTAAGAATTTCTCTGCCCTCTGTGGCTTCGTTTAAACATTCAGCGCCTCTGGGAAGGGATGCCATGGTACAGGCATTACCGAGGCTACGCCTGTACGCTTTTTCCCCCGATCGCTCTGCTCCCGGGAGTTCTGGCCCAGGCGGAGGGTTGCTGACCCCCGCCCAGAGCTAATGTAGCTGTGGTCTGGCCCCTTAGGGGGTCCAGCTCATAGAATCCGGTCTCTCAGCCGAGGTTGTGGAGACCATCCTTCAGTCCAGAGCTCCCTCCACGAGGAAACTCTACGCCTTGAAGTACAAACTCTTCACGTCCTGGTGTAGTGAAAGGCAGGTGAACCCAGTAACCTGTCAAGTTGGCAAAGTGCTGTAGTTCCTGCATGAAAGATTTGCAGCAGGGCTGTCCCCCTCCACCTTGAAAGTTTATGTGGCTGCCATAGCGGCTTGCCATGTACCTCTGGGTGGGGTATCCTTGGGCAGGGACCCCCTTGTCACTCGTTTCCTCCGTGGCACACTAAGGCTGAGACCTGCGGCACAGGCCAGGGTGCCTGCCTAGGACTTTTCTTTGGTACTCCAAGGCCTGTCCCAGGCACCCCTTGAACCTTTAGAGGAGCTCCCTATCAAGCTCCTCTCTCTATCAAGACCCTTCTTTTGCTGGCTATTGCCTCGCTTAAGAGGGTCGGGGGTCTTCAGACCCTCTCGGTGACTCCCTCATGCCTCGAGTTCGGCCCGGGAGGGGAAAACCTTTCTCCACCCGAGGCCAGGCTATGTCCCTAAGGTTCCCACTAATGTGGCTAGGTCTATCACGCTGCAGGCCTTCTGCCCTCCCCCATTTGACGATCATGAGCATGAGCACAAGAACAAGGTCTGTCCAGTGCGAGCGCTGGACGCTTACGTTTTCAAGACTGCCACTTGGCGTAAGTTGGACCAACTGTTCGTTTGCTTTGGGGCTCCTGAGGGGGCTCCAGCTTCCAAGCAAACCCTAAGCAGGCGGATAGTCGAGGCTATCTGTCTAGCTTATGAGTCGGCCGGACATGCTTCTCCTTTGAGGGTCCGAGCCCACTCCACTCGGAGCATGGCGGCATCCAAGTCTCTCCTCTCCGGAGTATCCTTGTCTGATGTTTGTGCTGCGGCTGGCTGGTCCTCACCGCACACGTTCATGAGGTTCTACCAATTGGACCTCGATGCCGTCCCAGGAACCAGGGTGCTCTCTCAGTGAGCTGGGACACACCCGGATGCCGGTGTCGCTGAGGTGGCGTTGGTATAGCGTTCCCCTAGCGCTTTGACGCAGTTCGAGTTCCCTGAAAGGGAACGTCTCGGGTTACGAATGTAACCCTGGTTCCCTGAGGGGAACGAGACACTGCGTCTTTGCCTCAGCTCCTTGCGCCTCCGTGCCCGCTTCAGACATTCATGCTGACGCGTCCGGGTTTCAGACGCGCTTTTATGCTCTTCCTCATGACGTCACCGGCACGTGCCGGCAGTGACGCATTCACACGCTTTCTTCTCTCATTGGTTGCACAGATCTTCACGTGACAGACACGAGGCTATTTCCCCTAGCGCTTTGACGCAGTGTCTCGTTCCCCTCAGGGAACCAGGGTTACATTCGTAACCCGAGACGTTTTATGGTGCCAGCTAATCACCTCACCAATACAGACCATATTAACACACACACACACATACAGCTTCTCCAAGGCTGAACTCGGCTCAGGCTCCAACTCTCAGCAGAAACAGTACCAAAATATTCTGATAACATTCTCTATCTGTTGAGAAGTGCTGACAATATTCATCCTTACTCTATGGAAAACTACAGAAAAGTAAAGAAAGGTTTTTAACTAATAAAAAGCCCTAACTTGATTATAAATCACTCTTTACAACTCATTCAAATAAGAAAACGGAAAGGAACAAATGAAAAATAAGGCAAAGAAAAGAATATAGGTATACATAGGAAAAATAAAATAATATATACATATAATGTAAATAGAAGAGACAAGAGATTTTGATTATCCGCCTTCATCTTCAAAAACAAATAATTCTTTACTAATAGACAAAAAATACTAATTTAATGTATTTACTGTTTACATGTGTGTGTAAACACACACACACACACACACACACACACACATATATATATGAAATATATGTTTTATATACAGTGGAGTTCACTTATCTTGAGTCACGGTTAACTCGCCAATCCTATTATGTCGCCCTTTTTGAAGTGGAACAGCCAAACTCCCTATTCGTTTTAGTATTTTCTTGGGGGTTTTGTCGATTCTTTTACGTCACCGAAATCTAATATCTCAAGCACAAAAGAGGAACAAATTCGCCACTACACACTGTTATCTCGTGACTCGAGTGTACCTAGTTCACTGCGCATGCGCTGAGTTTGCCTTTCACATGGTTCACGGTCCGCTCACGGTTCACTCACTGTCGTTGATCTCGTCTGAGGGATAACACGCTGTAGCTATTCTGCCTTTTTTCTTCTAAAAATGTCTGGAGGTGTTAAGAGAAAACTGTACAATCAATCAATAAAGAAAAATTATGAAATCGTACTGCAGCAAGAAAAAGGAACAAAACCGGCAGAACTTAGTCGTCAGCATGGCATTCCAGCAAACACCATTTCAGGATGGAAAAAGAAGGCCGACGTGATAAAGCAAATGTACGAGAAGTCTGTCTTTGATCCAGAAAGACATATGCATTTTACATAAGCCTTTTGTTGTTAGCAAACAGATGCACAGTACAGTGTATGTAATTATTTTTTTTTTTAGATGAATGCCGATCGCTTCATCAAGCAAATCGCGGCAACACTGTTGTGTAAAAAGACACCAAAAACACGAGCATGTAATGGTCATTTAATAACTCACATCATGTATGAGGGTTGTTGTCTGACTCTGATAGCTGGCGCTGATTGGCTGTCCAACCTGTCAATCATGCAAGAAGACGTGATTGGCTGTGCTGCCATGAGGGCGGGCCATACATTGTTGTATGCCAACAAATTATTTTTTACACAAAACCCAAAACCCGCTGGCTATATGAGTGTGCGGATTATCTGTGTCTGCGGGTTATATGTGGGAAAATCTCGATGGATTATCTCGGCCATCAGTTATTTCTATGCTTTTTTGCAACCCCCGAGGCCGTCGACATAACCAAACTCCAGTGTATATTCATTCATTCATAAAATATACATATCAAAAGCTGTTATGAGAGCAGTTGAATGAATACAGAAAAATGAATGGATCTCTATGGTTTAAGTGTTTACATTTATTGATGAACTTCACTGAAATGCTGCCTAGGCACCATCTCCACTGTACAATATAACAGACAATTGGTTAATATAATCATTTCTTAACTCAGCGCTTTTTCATAATTAAAAATAATTGTTATAGGCCTATCTGTTTGTGATAACTCTAGGTTGTTATGGTTTTTACGCATTGAACTCATGGCCATGAGAAATAGATGTTTCATCATCACAGGATCTCGAGGCTAATACTTAACATGTTTCCACAAGTTAATATGTTGAGGTGTAGCGAATCTAAGCTCAAAGGAAATGGTGCAGGTGTTAATCGTGTTTTGATCAAGCATACATAGATCGGCACAAAGGGGAATTTTGATATTAACAGTTAATTATAACGAATTATAACAATTATTAATATATATGGCTTGATTCGGCTTGTAGAATTTCTTTTAATTCTAGAATTGAGTTCAGAAGGACGGATAATTGTCCAGCAACTTTTACCTTTTTAAGAACTCTGGAAAGGTTTCTTTGGGCCACAAAGAATGATCTTTCCGTTAATTTATAGCAAGGATCGGTTCACCGTTAAAGTGACGTGTATATTGAGCAGTTCAGAGGCAATAACGTGTAAATATATATATATATATATATTTAATAATCAACAAACAATAAACAAAACATACACAGATTGATTGAAAAAGGGAAGAAGAGAGAATAAGAGAGAGAGTAGGTAGAGATTGAGGGAGACAAAGAAAGGTAGTATTACAGAAAATAACCTTTTGAGAACAAGCAAGGAATCAGACAAACTTATTGTTTATAACTCAAAACTCTCGAACGAGGAATACTTGCATATGATTCTTTGTGGCTGGTCGGAATTTGTGCATGTGAGGAATTGATCTGGTCCGTGTTTTGAGTCTTGCTGGGTGGGTCCGTTGGAATCCGTGGTTAGTTCAAATTTGGTTCTTTGTCTGGTAATGTCCTTTTCGAAAATGGCACGCAGGGGGAAATCCGCGCCGAAGAAGAGAAGATGCAGGAAGAGCAAGAAGAGAAGAGGCAAGAGAAGAGAGTGACAGCCAATCAGAGCAAAGGACCTAAGAAGCGGGAATCTTTACATTGTCTTTGGGGTCTCATCTGATTAACATGTTTATGGCCTTCTGAAGAATGCAGACTTTTGGTTTTTGGCATAAAAGAAAGAGTTTGATGCATCATAGTACCACAAAACACACATAGACGGTCTACAAATTGAGAGACAAACATTTCAAGACCAATCAAGGCTATATTAACTCTTAAAATGAAGGCAAGGTAAAGATTGACGTGATTGAATTACTGATTATAAGCCCCTAAATTATCAAACACATCTAAAATGGTTATCATAAAAAGCATGCATAAATATAGGTAAAACACAACACATCTAAAAATGGAAAGTAACTAGGTTACAGTCACATGGCAGATTCTTGGGTGCTACTTAGGTATGTGTGAGTGAGGATGGGGGCTTTATGACTCTGTGGAACGCAGAGGGAAAAGCAAGGCCTGGCGGAAGACAAAGAGTTTTATTGCCCCCAGGGCCCTAAAATCTCTGTAGACAGAGCGGCATCTTATAGATCTATAGCACGATGGAAACTCAAAACCAGATCCTCAACCTCGGAAAAGGCAACTTTATGTACTTTTAGCCGTCCTGCAGCACGAACACAATCATGTAGTCCGCCATTACTGTTGTTGCTGTTACGTGTGACGCAGCTGACACGTGATGTGATGACATCATCGTTCTCACAAAAGATGCGGATTGGCCGTCCACACGAGAACGCAAGGGTGTCGTTCTCAGATCTTTCCACTTTAGGACCCGTTCTCCAAAGAGAGCGGATTCAGCCACCCAGAACGCCGGATCCGTGTGGACGCAACGCCAATCGAATACGAAATGTATACGGTTACAGGGATTCGCGTTCCCGTGTGAACGGGCCCTTAGTGGGCTTTCAAGTCACACTCAGTTAATTAAAAGTCACAATCAGATATTTGTCTTTGATCAATCAATTTGAGGCACTGTCCAGACCCTACAGTGGCCATCAGAAAATTGAGTGAACCAATCATGTCCCCTCACGCTCACTGGACAATACAGTTCATTGATTTCAGTGAAATGTATTAAATTACATGAAAATCTTATTTTTTATTTATTGTGCACTTTATTGTATTAAACCTTGTAGCCTTTAAGTTGATGAAAAGATTATGCTGAAGATAATGCTTAAAATGCAGGCGTTAATAACAGACAAAACACAAATCTCCAACATTCACTTGATTTTTTGAAAATATAAAAATATTAATGACACACAAGTGCCACAATACTAACTTTGATAACATTGTGTTTAATTATTTAAAAACTAATAATAGCTTTAGCTCTATTCAAACTTGTGAAAAAACTGCCTCGGGTAATCCAACCTTTTTTTTTCCTTTTCAAAAATGTATATTTGGAGCTTTTGCCTTTTTATTGTTATTTAAAATAACATTATTAACCGGTTAATGGTAACTTAAAATAAGCTTTTCTGTTCAGAATGATTAAACTTCATGTTTTGAACTTCAGTGTTTTCATTTATCTAAATGTTCTTGTTAGAAATCGGAATGATTTTCATTCCTTGAACCAGTTCGGCGCCTTGGCTGGAATCAGTTGTTGTTCCTGTTCTTGTTTCTCTTTTCTTCAGTGATTCTGCTTGTTATCAGCAGGTGTTCATCAGTAATGCTGAATCATCACTTCATTAATCACTTAATTATCTCATAAACTTTAACACTGATTCAATGTTTTAATGCATATAAACACAGCAGTGTTAACTTAACACAGGGAATTCAGTTTTGTATGTTTTTTTTTTTTTTCATTCTTAGGGCCCGACCACACGGATTTTTTATCGTATTGACGTTTCGTCCACACGGATCCGGCATTTTGGGAGACTGAAACCGCTATTTTTTTAAACCGGGTCATAAAGTGGATAAATCTGAAAATGACACCCTTGCGGTTTCTTGTGTACAGCCAATCCGTATATTTTGTGAAATAATGATGTCATTACATCACTTGTCGGCTGTGTCACACGTAACAGCAAAACGTCATTGCGTTATACTGTACTTGTACATGTGTAATGACAATAAACTTGAATCTAATCTAATCTAATCTAAAAAGGTTATGCGCATGCTCAAAGTCTTCTTCTCTGTGTATAGTGTATGTCCATGGTAGAATTACAGCGCCCCATACTGGTCTGGCATATATACTGCACCATTTTCAGTCGGTTTTAGTGGTCTCGTGTGGACGCTGATATTTCTTGAGACAACGCCATGTATACCGTTTTTAAAAAAGGGTTTAGTATGAATCTGTGTTGTCCAGGGTTTTTTTTCATATCCAGCGAGGAGAAGAGTTGGTCTGAGAGCAGGAAGTTCTGCAGGGATCGAGGAGCTGATCTGATCATTATCGACACTGAAGAGAAGCAGGTGAGTTTGTGTGAGTGTGTGATAATGAATGAGAGGAATCACACTTATTCCTGTTTTTATTCACACAGAGGTTCATATCTTCATTACTGAAGGAGAGAGTGTGGATTGGATTGACTGACATTGAGAACGAGGGGAACATGAAGTGGGTGGATAATTCAACACTGAATCAAGTGTAAGTGATGAAACAATCAGAAAAAAAAAATTGTGAAAGGGATTATTCACACATACATGAAAATTGGCTGTTAATTAACTCACCCTCATCCCATCTAATATGGAGAGAGTTTTTTTTTTCTTCAGTTGAAGAAGAGTTAAAGATTTATACCTGAAACTGTGATCCTTGGTGATTGAACAGAACAAAAAGAAAACCTGTGATTCCTGAGGAAATATTTTGAAGTGAAACAAGTGTACATTTGTTGAATCATCTTTTTCTTTAAATATTTTTTATTTTCATTGAAAATTAAAAATATCACAACTTTTATAAATCATGCACAACTTTTCCACAAAGACAATCATGACAAACAAAATAAAAAAACTTGCCATAAATATATTCTATTGATAATTATTTATTATTATTATTGTTATTATTATTATTTAAATTATTATTATTTAAATTATTCTATTGATCTATTCTCTTTTACCCTTGAAACTTGTTATTGTGGTGTTGTTAATATTTGTGGCTCCTTTATAATGAATTGCTGATTAAGCTTCTCGTTTGTTGTTTGATGAAGGAAAAAAAACTTTTGCTGAACATTTGGGTTTCAAATAACTGTCATATTTTATTCAGGTTTTGGGCTGCAGGAGAGCCGAATAGCCGTCTTGGAGATGAGGACTGCGTTGACCTGAATCCTTCAATAGACCCTGTGAACAACTGGCATGATCTCCTATGTTCACGGGAGATAAAATGCATTTGTGAGAATGAAAATTAATCTACTCTAGTGGTTTTGCTTTGATTTTATTAACTCACTTGTATTCTTTTTCTTGTCTTTTAACACAATGGCATCTGATGTTAAAATGTGTATTTGTTAGAAGAGAAATGTAAAATTGTCATTACTTTCTCTTTGCTTTTATAAACTCACAACATTCAGCTTCTTCTATCTGTTATAATGTGTTTATCTCGTTTGTTATTCTGAAGTGTTGAGATGAAAATCACAGTAAAATATTGAAGTCAAAAGTGTCAGGATTGCTGTGAAACTGTCTGTGAAACTGCTTTAGTGTTGTAATGCTTTCAAATGTAATAAAATGGTCAATATCTATTATTACTATAGTTAAGAGTATTTTTGCTTTTATATTCTATTCTTTTGTACAGTAATACCTCAGTTTACGAGTGACTTTGTATGCAACCAAATCAGTGTACGAGCATGGAAAGTTAAATCGGTGTACGAGCATTGCATCGGAGTGCGAGAAATATTTTCCCTCGCACAGCGCATTTTTGTGTTGAAAAGTCCTAACGACAGCCTCTCATACAACAGTCACGTGGTTCCAAACCCTTTATCACCCCTTAACTCGTTCATTCTCTCTTCGTCGCTCAGTTTGGGTGCATCATTCACCACAGTGATACTTTTATAAGTGATATATACACATACAGTACAGCATGTGGACAATGACCCAAAGAGGAGTAAGAAGGTACGAAATACTCCCTCCATAAGCAGTAACTGTCACGGTTCATGAATTCACTAGTTCTGCCTCTGTGTGTGTGTGTGTGTGTGTGTGTGTGTGTGTGTGTGTGTGTGTGTGTGTGTGTGTGTGTGTGTGTGTGTGTGTGTGTGTGTGTGTGTGTGTGTGTGTGTGTGTGTGTGTGTGTGTGTGTGTGTGTGTGAGTTGGGGTGTGGTCACTGAGCACTGACACACCTGATTCTCATATCATCTGCCTATTTAGTTCACTTCTCTCCACTCTTGTGTTGTCGAGTTGTTGTTTCTGTTATGTCCGCGCTGTCTTTGGCTCTCCAGTGTTCGTTTGCATCTCCCGCGTTCGTTTGCGTCTCCCATGTTCCATGTTCCACGACCTTCACTCTGGATTATCACTTCGTTTGTTTTCTGCACTATTATAATAAATTCACTCATTTGCACTTGAATCCGGGTTTTGTTTTTTCCCTTGCTTTTCCCGGTCACCCCTCCTCCCTCCTCTCGTAGAGACGCTGCTCAAAGCTGAAGTGAGTAAACTGTCAAGTATTTTTAGTTTTAATTTTTAATTTTAGAGTTTAATTATTAATTAACATTTATATGAGATCTTAATTGTTATAATTTTAACTGTAATTAATAGGGTAAAACCAAAAAAATATTTAAAATGGGCATTTATGGTCGTGTGGAACGAATCAATTGATTTTTAGTGCATTCTTATTGGGAAAATTGTTTTGGTGTACAAGCATTTTGGGTTCCGAACTCGCTCTTGAACAAATTAAACTCGTAATCCAAGGTATTACTGTATCTGTTTCTTCTGGTATGGATGTATTTCCCTCCAGTCCAGGAGGGCGGAAAGAGAGAGCAGGATCATCAGACGGAAGTGATCAGAGAGGAATTTCATTTGGTCAGCATGCCTTTATTTTTGTCAAACGCCAGTGTAGATTGAACTCATTTCCTGTTTAGAGTCAGCACTATTTTAAAGTCAGCACTGTCTGCTCATTCTAAGAATCACACTTCTTCTGTGAAAACGATATATTCATAAACAGTGAATAATGGATTCAGAGGCTTTTTATGAACATGTTATTGAAGACAGAACTGAACCTCAAACACAGAATAACGGCCAGGATGAAGAAAGAGATGAAAAGCACAATAATCAGAAAATTACTCTAAAGTTAAAAAGGTGTCATAGATGGTGTTGATAATACTTAATGTTTCAGGAAGTATCACATGCAAATTCAAATATTCTTTTATATGTTCATCTTTAGATATTTTACCACATCACAATGTTTGTATTTATAAAATAATATGATGTAAATTCTCAAACAAAGACAATGTAGTTTAAAAAGTTGATTTGAATCCTTTTTTTTTGTAATAATAGGCAATGTATTCATTGATATCTGTGTGTTTTCTCTGTGTTTGTCAGGAGGAAGTGTGTGTTTGGTGTTGATGACAGTGTGTCTCGGGCTCATTTGTGTTCGTCTGCTGATCTTCATCATTATGCAGTTCATCATCATCACAGCAGAGAAAGATCTGGTAAAGAGTTACAAGAACACAGTTGAAGAGTTCAATCAGACTATCAACAGATTACAGGACAATTAAACTGATCTGATGACTGAAAAAGACCAACTCAACAACAACTTCAACTCTTTCAATCGGAAGAAACTGGACCTCGAGACCAGAATTAAAGGTCTTATTACTGAGAAAATCCAGATTGAGGCAAGAGTGAATGATCTCACTCCGGAGAATAGCCAGTTACAGAACAGATTCAACTCTTTGAATCAGCAGAAACTGGAGTTAGAGAGAAACGTCACGTTCTTGAGTGAGGAACTAAAGAAGACGACTTCTAATCGAGGTCAGTAGGAATCTGTTGTTGTCCTTGTTCTCTTTACTTTACTCTTTACTTTTATTCTTTACCCAGTTTTGAAAAGTGTTTATGTACAAAAACTATGTGTTGTTCAGGTTGTTTTTTCATATCCAATGAGAGGAAGAACTGCTCTGACAGCAGGCAGTATTGCAGGGATCGAGGAGCTGATCTGGTCATTATCAACACTGAAGAGAAGCAGGTGAGTTTGTGTGAGTGTGTGATAATAAATGAGAGGAATCACACTTATTCCTGTTTTTATTCACACAGAGGCTCATAACTTCATTCATCAAGGAGAGAGTGTGGATTGGTTTGACTGACATTGAGAACGAGAGAATCATGAAGTGGGTGGATAATTCTCCACTGAAACAAGGGTAAGTGACAAAACACAATGAGAAAATCATCAATTGAGGCCTATTTATTTTAGTCATTTTAATTCTAATTTTAAAAATAAGAACATCAAAACATTGCGGAAGACAGGACTTCCAGAAAATTAAGCTGCAAAACCAAAAAAAAAAAATTTTTAAATGCACTTTCTGCTTTATTTTTACTTTTGAAATTTCAAAAGACTTTTTTTGTACTCTCTGTTTAAAAATAAGACCAATATAAATAAATATGTATATATATATATATATATATATATATATATATATATATATATATATATATATATATATATATATATATATATATATATATATATATATATATATATATATATATATATATATATATATATATATATATATATATATATATATATAAAATAAAACACTTACAATTGGATGAACATTTGGATTTTGGAATAATGGAAAATTTGAAATTTTATTCAGATTTTGGTCCAAAGGTCAGCCTGGTAGCCGTCGTGGAAATGAAGACTGTATCGTACTGGATTCTTCAAAAGGCCCTGTGAACAACTGGAATGATTATCCATGCTCAGATTTTTGCAAATGTGTTTGTGAGAAATGAGTTTCATTCATTCCTTTCATGCTTTTACTTTTATTATCTCAAGGAATTATTTTTTATTTTGATCACAATTCATTATTAAGATTCCAAATCGTCCCCACACTACAACTCCACAAATAGCTGCAGAGCAACTAATGAGACGCATGATAAATGGTGGAATAAAAATGGTCAATAACCATTGTTACCAAAGTAATTTGTATTTCATATTTCTCTCTTCATTTACTGTGGTGTACTTGATGCATGATGGTGGTGAGAGATGCCGGCAGTGACGCATTCACACGCTTTCTTCTCTCATTGGTTGCACAGATCTTCACGTGACAGACACGAGGCTATTTCCCCTAGCGCTTTGACGCAGTGTCTCGTTCCCCTCAGGGAACCAGGGTTACATTCGTAACCCGAGACGTTTTATGGTGCCAGCTAATCACCTCACCAATACAGACCATATTAACACACACACACACATACAGCTTCTCCAAGGCTGAACTCGGCTCAGGCTCCAACTCTCAGCAGAAACAGTACCAAAATATTCTGATAACATTCTCTATCTGTTGAGAAGTGCTGACAATATTCATCCTTACTCTATGGAAAACTACAGAAAAGTAAAGAAAGGTTTTTAACTAATAAAAAGCCCTAACTTGATTATAAATCACTCTTTACAACTCATTCAAATAAGAAAACGGAAAGGAACAAATGAAAAATAAGGCAAAGAAAAGAATATAGGTATACATAGGAAAAATAAAATAATATATACATATAATGTAAATAGAAGAGACAAGAGATTTTGATTATCCGCCTTCATCTTCAAAAACAAATAATTCTTTACTAATAGACAAAAAATACTAATTTAATGTATTTACTGTTTACATGTGTGTGTAAACACACACACACACACACACACACACATATATATATGAAATATATGTTTTATATACAGTGGAGTTCACTTATCTTGAGTCACGGTTAACTCGCCAATCCTATTATGTCGCCCTTTTTGAAGTGGAACAGCCAAACTCCCTATTCGTTTTAGTATTTTCTTGGGGGTTTTGTCGATTCTTTTACGTCACCGAAATCTAATATCTCAAGCACAAAAGAGGAACAAATTCGCCACTACACACTGTTATCTCGTGACTCGAGTGTACCTAGTTCACTGCGCATGCGCTGAGTTTGCCTTTCACATGGTTCACGGTCCGCTCACGGTTCACTCACTGTCGTTGATCTCGTCTGAGGGATAACACGCTGTAGCTATTCTGCCTTTTTTCTTCTAAAAATGTCTGGAGGTGTTAAGAGAAAACTGTACAATCAATCAATAAAGAAAAATTATGAAATCGTACTGCAGCAAGAAAAAGGAACAAAACCGGCAGAACTTAGTCGTCAGCATGGCATTCCAGCAAACACCATTTCAGGATGGAAAAAGAAGGCCGACGTGATAAAGCAAATGTACGAGAAGTCTGTCTTTGATCCAGAAAGACATATGCATTTTACATAAGCCTTTTGTTGTTAGCAAACAGATGCACAGTACAGTGTATGTAATTATTTTTTTTTTTAGATGAATGCCGATCGCTTCATCAAGCAAATCGCGGCAACACTGTTGTGTAAAAAGACACCAAAAACACGAGCATGTAATGGTCATTTAATAACTCACATCATGTATGAGGGTTGTTGTCTGACTCTGATAGCTGGCGCTGATTGGCTGTCCAACCTGTCAATCATGCAAGAAGACGTGATTGGCTGTGCTGCCATGAGGGCGGGCCATACATTGTTGTATGCCAACAAATTATTTTTTACACAAAACCCAAAACCCGCTGGCTATATGAGTGTGCGGATTATCTGTGTCTGCGGGTTATATGTGGGAAAATCTCGATGGATTATCTCGGCCATCAGTTATTTCTATGCTTTTTTGCAACCCCCGAGGCCGTCGACATAACCAAACTCCAGTGTATATTCATTCATTCATAAAATATACATATCAAAAGCTGTTATGAGAGCAGTTGAATGAATACAGAAAAATGAATGGATCTCTATGGTTTAAGTGTTTACATTTATTGATGAACTTCACTGAAATGCTGCCTAGGCACCATCTCCACTGTACAATATAACAGACAATTGGTTAATATAATCATTTCTTAACTCAGCGCTTTTTCATAATTAAAAATAATTGTTATAGGCCTATCTGTTTGTGATAACTCTAGGTTGTTATGGTTTTTACGCATTGAACTCATGGCCATGAGAAATAGATGTTTCATCATCACAGGATCTCGAGGCTAATACTTAACATGTTTCCACAAGTTAATATGTTGAGGTGTAGCGAATCTAAGCTCAAAGGAAATGGTGCAGGTGTTAATCGTGTTTTGATCAAGCATACATAGATCGGCACAAAGGGGAATTTTGATATTAACAGTTAATTATAACGAATTATAACAATTATTAATATATATGGCTTGATTCGGCTTGTAGAATTTCTTTTAATTCTAGAATTGAGTTCAGAAGGACGGATAATTGTCCAGCAACTTTTACCTTTTTAAGAACTCTGGAAAGGTTTCTTTGGGCCACAAAGAATGATCTTTCCGTTAATTTATAGCAAGGATCGGTTCACCGTTAAAGTGACGTGTATATTGAGCAGTTCAGAGGCAATAACGTGTAAATATATATATATATATATATTTAATAATCAACAAACAATAAACAAAACATACACAGATTGATTGAAAAAGGGAAGAAGAGAGAATAAGAGAGAGAGTAGGTAGAGATTGAGGGAGACAAAGAAAGGTAGTATTACAGAAAATAACCTTTTGAGAACAAGCAAGGAATCAGACAAACTTATTGTTTATAACTCAAAACTCTCGAACGAGGAATACTTGCATATGATTCTTTGTGGCTGGTCGGAATTTGTGCATGTGAGGAATTGATCTGGTCCGTGTTTTGAGTCTTGCTGGGTGGGTCCGTTGGAATCCGTGGTTAGTTCAAATTTGGTTCTTTGTCTGGTAATGTCCTTTTCGAAAATGGCACGCAGGGGGAAATCCGCGCCGAAGAAGAGAAGATGCAGGAAGAGCAAGAAGAGAAGAGGCAAGAGAAGAGAGTGACAGCCAATCAGAGCAAAGGACCTAAGAAGCGGGAATCTTTACATTGTCTTTGGGGTCTCATCTGATTAACATGTTTATGGCCTTCTGAAGAATGCAGACTTTTGGTTTTTGGCATAAAAGAAAGAGTTTGATGCATCATAGTACCACAAAACACACATAGACGGTCTACAAATTGAGAGACAAACATTTCAAGACCAATCAAGGCTATATTAACTCTTAAAATGAAGGCAAGGTAAAGATTGACGTGATTGAATTACTGATTATAAGCCCCTAAATTATCAAACACATCTAAAATGGTTATCATAAAAAGCATGCATAAATATAGGTAAAACACAACACATCTAAAAATGGAAAGTAACTAGGTTACAGTCACATGGCAGATTCTTGGGTGCTACTTAGGTATGTGTGAGTGAGGATGGGGGCTTTATGACTCTGTGGAACGCAGAGGGAAAAGCAAGGCCTGGCGGAAGACAAAGAGTTTTATTGCCCCCAGGGCCCTAAAATCTCTGTAGACAGAGCGGCATCTTATAGATCTATAGCACGATGGAAACTCAAAACCAGATCCTCAACCTCGGAAAAGGCAACTTTATGTACTTTTAGCCGTCCTGCAGCACGAACACAATCATGTAGTCCGCCATTACTGTTGTTGCTGTTACGTGTGACGCAGCTGACACGTGATGTGATGACATCATCGTTCTCACAAAAGATGCGGATTGGCCGTCCACACGAGAACGCAAGGGTGTCGTTCTCAGATCTTTCCACTTTAGGACCCGTTCTCCAAAGAGAGCGGATTCAGCCACCCAGAACGCCGGATCCGTGTGGACGCAACGCCAATCGAATACGAAATGTATACGGTTACAGGGATTCGCGTTCCCGTGTGAACGGGCCCTTAGTGGGCTTTCAAGTCACACTCAGTTAATTAAAAGTCACAATCAGATATTTGTCTTTGATCAATCAATTTGAGGCACTGTCCAGACCCTACAGTGGCCATCAGAAAATTGAGTGAACCAATCATGTCCCCTCACGCTCACTGGACAATACAGTTCATTGATTTCAGTGAAATGTATTAAATTACATGAAAATCTTATTTTTTATTTATTGTGCACTTTATTGTATTAAACCTTGTAGCCTTTAAGTTGATGAAAAGATTATGCTGAAGATAATGCTTAAAATGCAGGCGTTAATAACAGACAAAACACAAATCTCCAACATTCACTTGATTTTTTGAAAATATAAAAATATTAATGACACACAAGTGCCACAATACTAACTTTGATAACATTGTGTTTAATTATTTAAAAAATAATAATAGCTTTAGCTCTATTCAAACTTGTGAAAAAACTGCCTCGGGTAATCCAACCTTTTTTTTTCCTTTTCAAAAATGTATATTTGGAGCTTTTGCCTTTTTATTGTTATTTAAAATAACATTATTAACCGGTTAATGGTAACTTAAAATAAGCTTTTCTGTTCAGAATGATTAAACTTCATGTTTTGAACTTCAGTGTTTTCATTTATCTAAATGTTCTTGTTAGAAATCGGAATGATTTTCATTCCTTGAACCAGTTCGGCGCCTTGGCTGGAATCAGTTGTTGTTCCTGTTCTTGTTTCTCTTTTCTTCAGTGATTCTGCTTGTTATCAGCAGGTGTTCATCAGTAATGCTGAATCATCACTTCATTAATCACTTAATTATCTCATAAACTTTAACACTGATTCAATGTTTTAATGCATATAAACACAGCAGTGTTAACTTAACACAGGGAATTCAGTTTTGTATGTTTTTTTTTTTTTTCATTCTTAGGGCCCGACCACACGGATTTTTTATCGTATTGACGTTTCGTCCACACGGATCCGGCATTTTGGGAGACTGAAACCGCTATTTTTTTAAACCGGGTCATAAAGTGGATAAATCTGAAAATGACACCCTTGCGGTTTCTTGTGTACAGCCAATCCGTATATTTTGTGAAATAATGATGTCATTACATCACTTGTCGGCTGTGTCACACGTAACAGCAAAACGTCATTGCGTTATACTGTACTTGTACATGTGTAATGACAATAAACTTGAATCTAATCTAATCTAATCTAAAAAGGTTATGCGCATGCTCAAAGTCTTCTTCTCTGTGTATAGTGTATGTCCATGGTAGAATTACAGCGCCCCATACTGGTCTGGCATATATACTGCACCATTTTCAGTCGGTTTTAGTGGTCTCGTGTGGACGCTGATATTTCTTGAGACAACGCCATGTATACCGTTTTTAAAAAAGGGTTTAGTATGAATCTGTGTTGTCCAGGGTTTTTTTTCATATCCAGCGAGGAGAAGAGTTGGTCTGAGAGCAGGAAGTTCTGCAGGGATCGAGGAGCTGATCTGATCATTATCGACACTGAAGAGAAGCAGGTGAGTTTGTGTGAGTGTGTGATAATGAATGAGAGGAATCACACTTATTCCTGTTTTTATTCACACAGAGGTTCATATCTTCATTACTGAAGGAGAGAGTGTGGATTGGATTGACTGACATTGAGAACGAGGGGAACATGAAGTGGGTGGATAATTCAACACTGAATCAAGTGTAAGTGATGAAACAATCAGAAAAAAAAAATTGTGAAAGGGATTATTCACACATACATGAAAATTGGCTGTTAATTAACTCACCCTCATCCCATCTAATATGGAGAGAGTTTTTTTTTTCTTCAGTTGAAGAAGAGTTAAAGATTTATACCTGAAACTGTGATCCTTGGTGATTGAACAGAACAAAAAGAAAACCTGTGATTCCTGAGGAAATATTTTGAAGTGAAACAAGTGTACATTTGTTGAATCATCTTTTTCTTTAAATATTTTTTATTTTCATTGAAAATTAAAAATATCACAACTTTTATAAATCATGCACAACTTTTCCACAAAGACAATCATGACAAACAAAATAAAAAAACTTGCCATAAATATATTCTATTGATAATTATTTATTATTATTATTGTTATTATTATTATTTAAATTATTATTATTTAAATTATTCTATTGATCTATTCTCTTTTACCCTTGAAACTTGTTATTGTGGTGTTGTTAATATTTGTGGCTCCTTTATAATGAATTGCTGATTAAGCTTCTCGTTTGTTGTTTGATGAAGGAAAAAAAACTTTTGCTGAACATTTGGGTTTCAAATAACTGTCATATTTTATTCAGGTTTTGGGCTGCAGGAGAGCCGAATAGCCGTCTTGGAGATGAGGACTGCGTTGACCTGAATCCTTCAATAGACCCTGTGAACAACTGGCATGATCTCCTATGTTCACGGGAGATAAAATGCATTTGTGAGAATGAAAATTAATCTACTCTAGTGGTTTTGCTTTGATTTTATTAACTCACTTGTATTCTTTTTCTTGTCTTTTAACACAATGGCATCTGATGTTAAAATGTGTATTTGTTAGAAGAGAAATGTAAAATTGTCATTACTTTCTCTTTGCTTTTATAAACTCACAACATTCAGCTTCTTCTATCTGTTATAATGTTTATCTCGTTTGTTATTCTGAAGTGTTGAGATGAAAATCACAGTAAAATATTGAAGTCAAAAGTGTCAGGATTGCTGTGAAACTGTCTGTGAAACTGCTTTAGTGTTGTAATGCTTTCAAATGTAATAAAATGGTCAATATCTATTATTACTATAGTTAAGAGTATTTTTGCTTTTATATTCTATTCTTTTGTACAGTAATACCTCAGTTTACGAGTGACTTTGTATGCAACCAAATCAGTGTACGAGCATGGAAAGTTAAATCGGTGTACGAGCATTGCATCGGAGTGCGAGAAATATTTTCCCTCGCACAGCGCATTTTTGTGTTGAAAAGTCCTAACGACAGCCTCTCATACAACAGTCACGTGGTTCCAAACCCTTTATCACCCCTTAACTCGTTCATTCTCTCTTCGTCGCTCAGTTTGGGTGCATCATTCACCACAGTGATACTTTTATAAGTGATATATACACATACAGTACAGCATGTGGACAATGACCCAAAGAGGAGTAAGAAGGTACGAAATACTCCCTCCATAAGCAGTAACTGTCACGGTTCATGAATTCACTAGTTCTGCCTCTGTGTGTGTGTGTGTGTGTGTGTGTGTGTGTGTGTGTGTGTGTGTGTGTGTGTGTGTGTGTGTGTGTGTGTGTGTGTGTGTGTGTGTGTGTGTGTGTGTGTGTGTGTGTGTGTGTGTGTGTGAGTTGGGGTGTGGTCACTGAGCACTGACACACCTGATTCTCATATCATCTGCCTATTTAGTTCACTTCTCTCCACTCTTGTGTTGTCGAGTTGTTGTTTCTGTTATGTCCGCGCTGTCTTTGGCTCTCCAGTGTTCGTTTGCATCTCCCGCGTTCGTTTGCGTCTCCCATGTTCCATGTTCCACGACCTTCACTCTGGATTATCACTTCGTTTGTTTTCTGCACTATTATAATAAATTCACTCATTTGCACTTGAATCCGGGTTTTGTTTTTTCCCTTGCTTTTCCCGGTCACCCCTCCTCCCTCCTCTCGTAGAGACGCTGCTCAAAGCTGAAGTGAGTAAACTGTCAAGTATTTTTAGTTTTAATTTTTAATTTTAGAGTTTAATTATTAATTAACATTTATATGAGATCTTAATTGTTATAATTTTAACTGTAATTAATAGGGTAAAACCAAAAAAATATTTAAAATGGGCATTTATGGTCGTGTGGAACGAATCAATTGATTTTTAGTGCATTCTTATTGGGAAAATTGTTTTGGTGTACAAGCATTTTGGGTTCCGAACTCGCTCTTGAACAAATTAAACTCGTAATCCAAGGTATTACTGTATCTGTTTCTTCTGGTATGGATGTATTTCCCTCCAGTCCAGGAGGGCGGAAAGAGAGAGCAGGATCATCAGACGGAAGTGATCAGAGAGGAATTTCATTTGGTCAGCATGCCTTTATTTTTGTCAAACGCCAGTGTAGATTGAACTCATTTCCTGTTTAGAGTCAGCACTATTTTAAAGTCAGCACTGTCTGCTCATTCTAAGAATCACACTTCTTCTGTGAAAACGATATATTCATAAACAGTGAATAATGGATTCAGAGGCTTTTTATGAACATGTTATTGAAGACAGAACTGAACCTCAAACACAGAATAACGGCCAGGATGAAGAAAGAGATGAAAAGCACAATAATCAGAAAATTACTCTAAAGTTAAAAAGGTGTCATAGATGGTGTTGATAATACTTAATGTTTCAGGAAGTATCACATGCAAATTCAAATATTCTTTTATATGTTCATCTTTAGATATTTTACCACATCACAATGTTTGTATTTATAAAATAATATGATGTAAATTCTCAAACAAAGACAATGTAGTTTAAAAAGTTGATTTGAATCCTTTTTTTTTGTAATAATAGGCAATGTATTCATTGATATCTGTGTGTTTTCTCTGTGTTTGTCAGGAGGAAGTGTGTGTTTGGTGTTGATGACAGTGTGTCTCGGGCTCATTTGTGTTCGTCTGCTGATCTTCATCATTATGCAGTTCATCATCATCACAGCAGAGAAAGATCTGGTAAAGAGTTACAAGAACACAGTTGAAGAGTTCAATCAGACTATCAACAGATTACAGGACAATTAAACTGATCTGATGACTGAAAAAGACCAACTCAACAACAACTTCAACTCTTTCAATCGGAAGAAACTGGACCTCGAGACCAGAATTAAAGGTCTTATTACTGAGAAAATCCAGATTGAGGCAAGAGTGAATGATCTCACTCCGGAGAATAGCCAGTTACAGAACAGATTCAACTCTTTGAATCAGCAGAAACTGGAGTTAGAGAGAAACGTCACGTTCTTGAGTGAGGAACTAAAGAAGACGACTTCTAATCGAGGTCAGTAGGAATCTGTTGTTGTCCTTGTTCTCTTTACTTTACTCTTTACTTTTATTCTTTACCCAGTTTTGAAAAGTGTTTATGTACAAAAACTATGTGTTGTTCAGGTTGTTTTTTCATATCCAATGAGAGGAAGAACTGCTCTGACAGCAGGCAGTATTGCAGGGATCGAGGAGCTGATCTGGTCATTATCAACACTGAAGAGAAGCAGGTGAGTTTGTGTGAGTGTGTGATAATGAATGAGAGGAATCACACTTATTCCTGTTTTTATTCACACAGAGGCTCATAACTTCATTCATCAAGGAGAGAGTGTGGATTGGTTTGACTGACATTGAGAACGAGAGAATCATGAAGTGGGTGGATAATTCTCCACTGAAACAAGGGTAAGTGACAAAACACAATGAGAAAATCATCAATTGAGGCCTATTTATTTTAGTCATTTTAATTCTAATTTTAAAAATAAGAACATCAAAACATTGCGGAAGACAGGACTTCCAGAAAATTAAGCTGCAAAACCAAAAAAAAAAAATTTTTAAATGCACTTTCTGCTTTATTTTTACTTTTGAAATTTCAAAAGACTTTTTTTGTACTCTCTGTTTAAAAATAAGACCAATATAAATAAATATGTATATATATATATATATATATATATATATATATATATATATATATATATATATATATATATATATATATATATATATATATATATATATATATATATATATATATATATATATATATATATATATATATATATATATATAAAATAAAACACTTACAATTGGATGAACATTTGGATTTTGGAATAATGGAAAATTTGAAATTTTATTCAGATTTTGGTCCAAAGGTCAGCCTGATAGCCGTCGTGGAAATGAAGACTGTATCGTACTGGATTCTTCAAAAGGCCCTGTGAACAACTGGAATGATTATCCATGCTCAGATTTTTGCAAATGTGTTTGTGAGAAATGAGTTTCATTCATTCCTTTCATGCTTTTACTTTTATTATCTCAAGGAATTATTTTTTATTTTGATCACAATTCATTATTAAGATTCCAAATCGTCCCCACACTACAACTCCACAAATAGCTGCAGAGCAACTAATGAGACGCATGATAAATGGTGGAATAAAAATGGTCAATAACCATTGTTACCAAAGTAATTTGTATTTCATATTTCTCTCTTCATTTACTGTGGTGTACTTGATGCATGATGGTGGTGAGAGATTTCTGCTGCAAAAAGACATTTTATTCCACTAAAATAATCATCAGAGATGATTAAAAAATAATATTATCTAATTCTAAATAATAACTGTATTTATACTAATTTCAGAGACTAACCGTAAATTTCAAACGGCAGTTCTGAGTTTTATAAGTCCTCCACGGGAAAGTCAACAACACAACGAAACTGAAAGCGAACAACACAACCGAGAAATGGCTCCTTCAAGGCGATTAGTGAAGGGTTCAAGATCACTCTGAGCAAAACCATTGACCAGTTATGAGCATGTGATGAGTGTGTCCTTTTGAGTTGACGTAGACTACATGGAATAATTCAAGTTGTTTTACTCTGTTCAAATAGCCAGTTTCATAGGCAAGAGATTATTTTATTTTTTGCTGTTGTGGCGACATGCAGATTTTAAAGAGGAAACGGAACATTTTATAAAGTTTAAGTTGAGTTCCCTTTCATGGGAACTCGAGCTGCGTCAAAGCGCTAGGGGGAAATACCCTGGCATCAGTTATGTGAAGATCAACCAATGAGACGAACGCGTGTGAATGCGTCACTGCTGGCGACGTGCCGGTGACGTCATGAGAGAGCATAAAAACACGCCGAAACCCGGAAGCGACAGCTCTGAGTGTCTTCAGCATGCTGTGTGTCTGAGAGTGCTTTAGTTTCTCCTGCTAGTTAAAAAATTAGGGAAACTTTTTGTGTGAAAAATGGCGAATGAGCCGATCTTTAAGCCATGTGTTTTTCCCTGTCCGCGTTTTACAACGGACAGGGATACCCATGGTATGTTCGTTGTCTGTTTGGGGGCGGAGCACGCTCGGTCGGCGCTCGAGAGTGCCATTCCTTCGTGATCTCCACACTGAGGTGTCGAGGTTATGGAGAAGGCCAGCCTCCGACAGAGTGCATACACCGCAGAGTGCTATGTATGCCACTCTTGTTGGGGCTCAGCCCTATGGTTATAGAGGGATGCCGAAAGTGGACGAGGCTCTTGCGGGATACCTCGTTCCCCAGTCGGCATCCTCTCTCAAAGCCCTGGCGCTCCCCACCAAACCAATGCGCGTCACGTCGTCTTTGGTGGGAAAAGCATTATCTGCTTCCAGCCAGGCTGCAGCGTGCCTTCATACTTCGGCACTGCTGCAGGCCTACCAAGCGGAGTTGCTAGGGGACCTCGACGAGGGCGGTGGTATCGGTCCGGAGGCAGTGGCAGAGCTGCGCTGGACCGTGGATTTGTCTCTCCGGGCCACTAGGGAGACAGCCTACTCTGTCGTCCGCTCCATGGCAGCTCTGGTGAGACATTTATGGCTCAATCTATCGTCCATAAAAGATAAGGACAAGTTCGTTCTGCTGGACGCCCCTCTTCGGGCTTGTCCGGCGACGCCGTAAAAAGTGTCGTCGACAAGTGGAGGCGGCGTTCAGCAAGGTCCTTCCCCGCCGCCCTTCACGTAAGACCACCAGCCATTCACGGTCTTACAGCTCCTCACACAGGGACGCTCAAAAAGAGATTGTTGGCACCCGGCTTCCTCCGGTAAATCCTGGGAGGTCAGGCCGACACACTCAGGCTCAGCCTTCGGGCAAAAGGACTGATCTGTGGGTCGTCCTGGACGCCAAGAAGGCTAAAAGTAAGCGGTCCTGATGCCAGAAGCACCAAGCCGCAACAAGGTGGTGTCTCCCCTGTGTGGCTCCCGAGGGAGTCCGCCACGGGAGAACTACCCCACGGGAGAACTCCAAGGAGGATCCTAGAGCATTCCACCAAAGCGTTTTCCGGAAGCCCCGGCCCCATGGTGAAAATGCTCGCAGTTCCAGAGGCCAGCCTCGAGAGCCTGGTTCCCTTAGTAGAGTCCCAGGCAGTAGAGTCCCAGGCATCTCTCAGAAAGTTGTTTTAATTTGTAGTAGAGAGTCACATTGTTAGAAACCAGGTTCAGGGACTTATCTATTATACTTCATTGACAAATTCCAGTAATATAGACGTTTTGACTGATGAGTGACTTTTTATGATCTTCTGACCTTCATTGTACTAGATCTCAGTTAAAGTTAAAGACACTATCCATCATCACTAATCACTGTAATGAATATAAAGGTCCAGTTAGCGCTGTTTAGTTAGTTCAGACTCTTGTGGGGTTTTAGCTCACTAAATGTGGTTGAATGTCCAAGATGATACGGTCATAGATTGTGGGTCTGAGAAGATTTTCAGGAAGTCTATATTTACATTAAAAGGTAATGTCAAATGAGATCATTTCCTTGGTAAAGTTAGCACTATATAAGATGAACTATTAAATATTGTCATCATTCTAAGGAACACAGATCATCTGTCAAGACGTGCTGCAAAAGTCACGAGAAAAAAAAATGGAATTAGAAGACTATTATGAAAATAAGCGCAGAAATAATAAGAACGCACCTGGACCTCAAAGACACTGCCAGGATGAAGGAAGAGCTCAGAATCGCAGTAAGAAAAGCATTTAACTTGACATAAGGGAGGTTTCAGGAAATTGGAACTGTTATATTTTGATACCCGTATCAATGTTATAGTGTATTATATGAAATACAGTATAACAACAACAATAAACAACAAGATGTGAGAATTTTTACTTTAGTCGTATGTTTTAGTTTGCATATTTTACAGTAGTAAAATAATTTTACACAGGTTGAGTCATGAACAAATTTACAAGGTTTTGTCATGAAACTCTGGATGTTCCTGAACTCAATCTGCTTGCAATCATCTCAACCCTCAAATACTGTTTAGCATTTGCCTTCGCACAAAAAAACCCTCCACCTTCCCCAGCTCCACCTGTACAGATAAGCTATGGGTGATTCAAATATGCTGTATTTTTTTTTGTTTAACAGGAGGAAGTCGATGTTTGGTGTCGATCACAGTGTGTCTTGGGATTCTTTGTCTTCTTCTGATTGCTGGCATGATATTCCAGCACTTTCATTGCACTTCTAAAAAAGGTCAGTTTCATGTACCTAATTTTATTTTTCACAGTTTTTTTTTTCTTTTTGTATACAGTTTAAAAATGTTGTGTTTCTGTTAGGATATCTGTGGGGTCCAGATGGCTTGTTCATATCCGATGAGGAGAAGAGCTGGTTTGAGAGCAGACAGTATTGCAGGGATCGAGGAGCTGATCTGGTCATTATCAACACTGAAGAGAAGCAGGTGAGTTTGTGTGAGTGTGTGATAATAAATGAGAGGAATCACACTTATTCCTGTTTTTATTCACACAGAGGCACATATCTTCATTCTTCAAGGAGAGAGTGTGGATTGGTTTGTCTGACATGGACAATGAGGGGATCATGAAGTGGGTGGATGATTCTCCACTAAAACAAGTGTAAGTGCTAAAAACACACTGAGAAAATCATCTATTTAGGTTTATTTGATTTAGTCATTTTAAAAATAAGAACATCAAAACCTCCAGAAAAATGCGGAAGACAGAATTTCCAGAAAATCAAGCAGAAAAACAAAAAAACCACACCTTATAAATATATTCTGTTTTAAAAAAATATTCACTTTGACTTCTGCTTTATGAATTTGAATTTTTTACTAATAAGAAATAAAACATTTCAATTGGGTGAACATTTGGATTTCTGAATAATGGGAAATCTGACATTTTATTCAGGTTTTGGTTCAAAGGTCAGCCTGACAGCGATGGTGGAAAAGAGGACTGTATCGTACTGGATCCTTCATACGGTCCTGTGAACAACTGGCATGATTATTTATGCTCAGATGTTCACAAATGTATTTGTGAGAAATAAGTTTCATTCATTCCTTTCATTCTTTTACTTTTATTATCTCATGGAATCATTTTTATTTTCATCACAATTCATTATTAAGATTCCTGTATTTTAAAGCTGTTTATTTCCTTGTGTATGAACCTCTTTCATAATTCTGCATTTTACCTCTGATATGTTCATGTCTCGCTCAATCAAACAACTCTATATTAATATGATTGTATTCTAGCATTTATCATGCGTCTCATTTGTTGCTCTGCAGTTTTGATTTGAAAAATCACAGTAAAGTTCATCCATATCAACTTCTGTAGACGTGTGTGACAGGAATAAAGTGTCACTGGTTATTAATGTGTGAAGCTGGTAAAGATGATTGTGGAGTTATTGAATCCTCTGCTGAGATCTGGAGACATTTAATGTAGGCATGTAGTTTTTCTTTGCAAAGCGTCATCAAAAATATGTTTGGCAGCAGAATACAGCGGTTTTAATCATTTTAGTGAAGGGGCATCATTTTTATAACATTGCTAACTGTACACGAAAAACACAAACAAAGAAATTCTGTTTTTAATACACACTGCAGGCTAAGGCTGGAAGTCAGTTGTTGCACATGTGTTTCTCTGCTTTTCTGTTCTTGTGTTTCTCTTTTCTTAAGTGATTATGCTTTTTATCATCAGATGATCATCATTAATGCTCAATAATCACTTAATTAATATATTAAATATCTCATGAACTCCAATGCTGAATCAGTGTTACATTGAGCATCATGTTGTGTTCACACGGAGTAGTTTTAATTTATTCTGGCCTGACACATGTGAGGCAAACATGAGCGCTGGCAGGAGTAACATGTTCCAGATTCACCCTGTTGTTCTGATAATGAGTGTCTGTGAAACTGTGTTTGAACTGCTTTATTTCAATAAACTTGTCAGTTGACATTATCAGAGACTGTTTTTATTCCATATTTCATTGTGTGTCTGTTTATTGTGCCAGTCCAGAAATCAGGGTCATCAGTTT